>SKCR01040707.1:0-60028 GCA_019454045.1 Zanthoxylum bungeanum
TTAGTATCATTGTATCCCTCTAAAACAACATGATATTTCATATAATGCAGACCATATTTTGAGGTTTCTCTCAGTTACGTCAAAACTCTTACTATGGCTTTTCAGTGGTTATGTCTTGGATTACTCGTGTATCTGCTAAGTCTATTTACAACTTGAGTGCTATCAGGTCGTGTGCAATTTGTGAGATATATCAGACTTCCGATGATTCTCGAATACTCTAATTGTCATATGCTTGAGCCAGTATTCTTTAATAAATGAAGAGTTACGTCCATGAGAGTTCTAGCCATATTTAGATCTCCTTTATTATATTTCTCAAGTATCTTCTCATCATAATGATCCTGAGATAATATGTACCATATGATGTTATGGAAATCTTAATTCCTAAGATCACATCAGCTATTCCTAAATCTTTCATATCAAATTTGCTGGTCAATACTTTCTTGGCAGACTGAATCATCTCATGATTACTACCAATTATCAGCATATCGTCTATATAGAGACACACAATGACATACCATTTTTGAGTTGATTTAGTGTATACACACTTATCACACTCATTGATTTTGAACCCACTTGACATCATCTCTTTGTCAATTTTTTCATGCCATTGTTTAGGTGCTTGTTTTAATCCGTAAAAGGATTTTACAAGTTTGCACTTCTTTTATTCTTTTCCAAGAACATTGAAACCTTCTGGTTATTCCATGTAAATTTCTTCATCCAATTCACCATTTAAGAATGTCGTCTTCACATCCATTTGATGTATTTCAAGACCAAATATAACTGCTATGACTATGAGTATTCTTATTGATGTGATACGAGTTACTGGTGAATATGTATCAAAGTAATCAATGTCTTCTTTTTGTCTATAGAATTTTATGAAAAGTCTTGCCTTGTACTTATCTATTGATCCATCCGACTTTATCTTCCGTTTGAAAATCCATTTGTAGCCCAGCGGCTTACAACCTGGAGAAAGATCAACCAACTCTCAATTATGATTTTGAAGGATATAATCAATCTCACTATTGATAGCCTCTTTCCACAATGGTGCCTCCGACGAAGACATTGTTTCTTTATATCTTTGAAGCTCATTTTCATTTTCTAACAAGTATGTCAGAAAATCAAGTCCAAATGACTTAGATGTTCTAGCTCTTTTCCTGCATCTAGGTTCATTTTTCTCAACAATTTCATGTTGATCTGGTTCTTGGTCAACTTGATTACTGCCTTTAGTTTTATCAATAGTTCTTTTGAGAGACTATGTTCTTTATTTTTCCTTATAAGGAAATTTCTCTTCAAAGAATGTTGTATTCATTGACTCAATTATCATATTTGGATTGATGTCAGGAATTTCAGACTTACGTAGCAAAAATCGATACGCACTATTGTTGTGACCATATCCAATGAATATACAATCAATAATTTTTGGTCATATTATAACCTTCTTAGGTTTAGGAACTATCACTTTGGCGAGACACCCCCACACTTTCAGATATTTGTAGGAATGTATGTGATATTTCCACAATTCACATGGTGTCTTGTCCAATCTTCTATGAGATAGCTTGTTCAGAACGTAGTTTGCGGAAAGCAAGGCTTCCCCCCACAAGTTCTGGGGTAAACCAGAGCTTATCAATATGACATTTATCATTTCCTTCAACGTTCAATTTTTACGTTCCGCAATCCCGTTTTGTTGAGGCGAGTAAGGAGCAGTAGTTTGTTGAATAATTCCATGATTGGAACAGTATTCACCGAATGGTGACATATATTCACCTCCCCTATCACTTCTGATTCTTTTGATTTTCTTTCCAAGTTGATTTTCAGCTTCGTTCTTATATTGTATAAAACTCTCAATAATTTCATCTTTGCTCCTCAGCAAATACACATAACAGAATCATGTTCTATCATCGATAAAAGTGACAAAATAATTTTTATCGCCTCTTGATTACACTACATTCATATCACACACATCGGTGTGTATACGTTCCAAAGGTTCATAACTTCGTTCTATGGAATGAAATGATACTCTATTCATTTTAGCTTCAACACATGTCTCACATTTATGTTGGTTATCAATTGTAAATTTAGGTATAATGTCCATGTTAATTAATTTATGTATTATATCATAATTAACATGCCCTCACTGTTAGAGCGGATGTGGAGCCCCTAGAGTCGGATCGGTTCTCTACGCATTGGAAGTGGGTCTAACCCATGGATATCTAGCGTGGGTGTATTTTAAAATATTTTACGTAAAATTACATTCTGTTTCGAGTCCGGAGAAAAAAAATGGGGACCCAAACGAAATCCGGAAACTCTAGAACGGAGAAAATAAAGTTTCAGTATTCCTCAGCTCTGCGCGTCGCAACGCAGAAGCTTGGGCGTCGAGACTCTCCAAAGTGTGATTGCAACTGCAAAAGCTAAATATCTCGGCGTCGCGACGCGGAAGGGTGAGCATCGCAACGTGACTGGTCTGATGCTTGGTGTCGCGGTGCTGGAGGGGTAGAGTCGCAACGCTATCCTAGACAGTGAGCAATTTCAACTTCAAACAAATACTAAACACTTCCAATTTTCTCCTAATACTTCAAATACACTTAAAATCCAATTTTAGCATCATAACCACCATCAACACATGTTATACAACTAACATACATGTATTCTTAAAACATATATGCATTTGTTTGAATCTAAACACAAACCAATTTAGAATCCGACTATGAAATGTCTCTTGAATAATTCTAGTTCACCCAAAGGTGGTGAAATGATTCTAGAATGGTAGCCATAGCTCTAAGCTTTAATATAGAGTTCCAAACTCTTATTAATTGTTCTATGTCCAACATGAACATCTTTGACCCAATTACAAGCATATTGTGTTGATACTTCCAAAGTATCCTAACACAATTCATTAGCCTAATTTCAACTTTAAGCTATGTAATTATGCATCCAATACATAATTCATCACTATATGTCTCACTAATGAAAAAATCACTAATGAAGAACATAGCTTAGGAGAAGATCAACCATTACCTAGTAAGCTTGATGTAAAGATCCAGTCTCATTCTCCTTGTTGAAATTGTTGGAGAACTTCCAAGGTTTGACAAGTTTTATTCTAAGATCTAATCTTGATTCCAATGCAAGCAAACTTCACTCCAAGATCCAATCTTGATTTCTCCAAGATGAAATGTTGTAGAGATCTTCCAAAGCATCTCTAAACATTTTCTAACTTAGGCTAATTTCTCCAAGAATTACTTATATTTTCATAAGCTTAAGCTTATCAAGCTTATTTAGCTTATTTTTTTTCTTAATTAAAACATTCCCCAAGCTTGCTATTTATTGCAAAACTTATGCAATTTTTAATTAATAAAAGTTTTAATCAACTTTTAGGTGGGCTTAATCCAATTAGTCCAAATATGAATAATTAGTTGTGACTAATCACCTTTGTCTACCACTTTGATTTAATCCAATTTTATCCAATAACACTTGATTATATTAGTTGATAATTATAACATCGTATATTATCTTTTATAAAAAATAATTGGCTACTCAAGTGCTCAACGAGTACACTTCATATTATCGGACTCTCTAAGTCCAGACACGTTCGTCATATAAGCCTAGCTAATATGTACGTAATTCGGCCACCTCTAAATTCACAAAGAACACGAATGACCTTTATGAACTATACATGTCGAGGTCATCACATATGTTTAACAATCCCTCCGTCGTAGGCTATTCGAGTTGTGCTTAGGAAACATATAATACACCATCAAGTTTCTAAGGCGCACATCTCATGTCGACACATCCACGATTCTTTACAACTTAATCAGAAACCATTTCTTATAAAAGCTATCCACCATATGTGATCGACTTTGGCTCCAAAGTCTTAAGAATCGTGACTTACTCACATGGATACCTAAACCTCTTTATGGTACACATACGGGCCGACAGATCCTATCTTGATATGCACTTGATTAAAAAGTGCATCGGTCCACACCCAACGAACATCTAGAGGCCAGACCATGAAAGGTTTCTTACATACATGGCATCAAAGTGTGGAGGATCTCACACAAAACCAATGTTGTCATATAGTCAAAGGATCACATATGCTACTCGAATCGAGGAGATTCCTATTGACGGTGGTTTGTATTTCCAACTATTAAGAATCATCTGTGAGTCATTCAATATTCACTCCAATGAATACCCACATATCTATAGGAGCTTACCATGCTCATGGTATATTGGGTTAAATCAATGGAACTCCAATTCCAATATACAACATGTGTTTGTCTTCTCGGTTATAGGAATTCGACCGTATTCCAAAACCAACGACTATGAATATTTACTTTAAGAATAGTTTATAATAGTAATACTAATATTATCTCAATGTCGGACCACCTAGTGTCCAGTATTACTAAATGACTATTCTAAGGTCAATTTCATTCTCATCATATATATCCATCTAATATGAATAATGACATTATCATACATAAGGTTTGAAATGAAAATGTAGTTATTTTATTAATAAATAATAAAATATAATCTACTATATATTATTCAGATTGTCTCTCTAAGCACTAACTCCAACACTAACCTCTCAAGTCATATATTTTGTGACTCAATAATATAAGCGAAAGATGTACCTTTATTATTAGCACTGTGTCGATTGACAGTCATTACATTGAACTTGAAAAAACCACCAGTGACGTATCATTTCCCTACATAGACATTATTTTTGGTCAGTACAAACTTATCAGAAACAAATACAAGTTCGAAACCATTCTTGATAAGGAGTGAATATAAAATCAAGTTCTTCTGAATATCAGGAACATGCAAAACATTCTTCAATATAAGCTCTTTCCCAAATGTATTCTAACCACTATGCCTTGTCCAACCACTCTAGAGATAGACGAGTTTCCCATTGTCAGATGATCGCCACGATCGACCTTCTGATAGGAGGAAAACATCTTGTTGTCAGCCTAAATATGACGAGTAGCCTCAATGTCTACCCACCATTCTCTCAGATTCCCAACCAAGTTGGCTTCTGTTACAACCGTTGAGAGGTTCATCTCTGAGATCTCATCAGTTAGTTGCTCATCCTCAGTGACATGGGCTTCATTTTTCCTTTTCTTGCCCTTGTCCTAGGACTTTTTGTTTCTGTAGTCCTTTGCTATGTGACCATTTTTTTCACAGATGTAGAACTTCCCATTGAATTTCTTGTTTGCTTGGGAAGAATCAACTCCACTGCTCTTTCTCTTTTTGCTACTATTTCCACCCTCGACGATGTTGACCTTAGACTCCACAGTCTTGTAGCTAGTGTTTGGTTCTCCTAGAACATGCCAAAGATCTATTAAGCATAAAATTTGTGTGAATAAATAAAGTAAGTTTGCGGAAAATACTTACATTGAGCGGATAAATGGATGTAGAGAGTACAAAAATTTTACCTCCTTGAGAAGTGCTCCAAGCCCCCCTTTGAATTCCAAACTCAAGGGGTAAGTGTCCCTAACACCTTTGTTGACTCCTTTGATGTGCTAGCAAGCAAGATTTTTTAAGCAAAAATCATCAACTATGAACCCTAGGTTCACGCCAAAGAGAGATGAAGAGGGGGAGAGTATTCGGCCTTCACCAAAATGAGAGGGAGAGAGTGTTGTGTTACTTGTTTTTGATTTTCCAAAATCAATATACCATATACCAAATCTCCAAAAGTTAGTAAAGGTCTATAACACATCAATTAAAATAAGCTTGTGTGTTTTACAAGCCAACACCAACTAACAACTTCCATCAACCAAAAGGTGATGAGATTGACTAGTGATGTGACTTGATATGGGCCCCACTTTAAATTCAAAATCCGAGTGGGCCCGCTAAACATATTTCGGGCTCGGGTTCGTTAATTCCGAATTAACGAATTTTTCCGTTGAGACTTTATTAAATCAAATTTAATTAAATAATAATGCCACGCAAAATTATTACGAAAATCGCTCGCTAGGGGTGAGCAAAATCGGTTTCGGTTCCGGTTCCGCATGGAACCGGAACCTACCCAGAAAAATTCGGTTCCGCACTAAGTGGAACCGGAACCTACCCAATTAAACAGGGAACCCTATTATTCGGTTCCAATTCGGTTCCGGTCCGGTTCCGAATTACCCTATTTTAAAATATTTTAATAAAAATTACATTCCAATACGAGTCCGTAGGAAAAAACGAGGACCAAATCGGAGTGCGGAAGCTCAAGAACGAAGAAAATGAAGCTTTAGACTTTTAAAAACAGAGGCCATCAGTAGTCCCAGTTTAACACTCAGTTGAATGTAATCAGAACAAGTAAATAAAAAATGTTATAATCCAATAAAAGTATTGGCCAATTGGAAATAGCCAGTAATAACAAGTAATAAAAAGGTTTTAAACATCTATAAATTTCACATTGTTAAGACTAGATTCACTCTCAGAAATACAATTTTCGACCTAATTTAAGTTCTAAATTTCAACAGAAATTATCCGGTACGTTATTAAAACCGGTTCCATGGTCTGGTTCCGGTTCCGATCATTTTGGAACCGGAACCTACCCGATAAAATCGGTTCCTTCATTTTTGGAACCGGAACCTACCCGATTATAACTGGTTCCGGTTCCAAACCCGGAAAATCGGTCCGGTTCCAACAGGTTCCGGGTAGACCCGGAACCGTTGCTCACCCCTATCGCTCACGAATTAATTCTAAATTAATTCGTTCGCCTGAATTAAAATTCAATTTCAATTCCGCTATGAAATCTAATTTCATTTAATATATCGAATATATTATTTAATCGATTAATTCCAAATTAATCGTTTTTTCTCTTATAATCGAATTTTATCCCAGATAAATTTTTGCTGCAATTAATCCTAGATTAATTTTCTCTCTCTCATAATTAATTCTGTTCGAGTCAAATTTCATCGGTAAATCTTTGGGAAGCGACCCATGAGATCTCTGGATATGTTGGCAGTAAATCTGGTCATCGGACTATCTGAATTCGTGCGTACCCGGTACCACGTTCTTACCGATTTACAAGACATGGTTGGCTTCTAGCAAAGCACCGTGCCTACCCAATTCTCCAGAAATATTCTTTTAAAGAATACATAATCTATATCAAGCGTAGTATATCAAGTATTGCGTATTGCGATCCAGTATCAGATGTCACATGCTAGGCCTGGGGCTGGAGTTGTGTCTGCCCCGTACGAAACATATATCGGATCACTAGCAACTAGTCTCTTTAATTGGATAATCGTGACCTTTTCATATTATCCTGATAGTTGCAACATAATAGAGTACCAGTTCTGTATTCATGCTTGATCATCATCGCCATATGACTGAAGTGATACTTCCATCTTGACATCAAATCTAATACACTACGATTCTCAATAAACCCAGAAGAGGCGTACACAGAACCTGTTAAAGTCCTGGACGACCAAAACCAAAGCGTACTGATTGTTGCAAGTATTAGCGATGCAAGTCTCAGATTAAGACCAAATACACCTACCATGATTCGGATTCCCATAGACACATAGTCATACTACCAATGGGATTCCGATGGGTCTATCCAGAGCGAAGCTGTTTCCGTACCATCGGTAAACAGAACCTCCTATTACACTTGCATGAGTATCAAATACCCAAACATATGAGAACTATGTCGTTACACTTCCATAACGCGCACAAGTGTAATACTAGCTTATTCCGCATTATCTATGTCCAGTCTCGATAATACTACGACTAGAGATATTTAATGATTAAACCTTTAGTGGATTGATATTGTCTCATATCTTATAATCCAGAACTAATCATAATGACTTTTATCATTTATGTATTTAAGTAATCTAATTACAAAATGATAAAATGGCAATTTCCTTTGTCACATAGTTAATTTGTACAAAAACCACAATGTCTTTTACAAATAGTGATGCTATGGGTCACAATTGTCCAACAATCTCCCACTTGGCCTATAGACAATCACTCAAGTATCTAAAACTTGAACTATGTACATGTCGCTCAAACTTTTGCTGAGGAATAGCCTTCGTCAGCGAATCTGCAATGTTGTCATCTGATGTGACCTTCTCGATCTTCACATCGCCACGATGTATGATCTCACAAATCAGATGGTAACGTCGAAGTACATGCTTGGATCGTTGATGAGACAACGGTTTCTTAGCCTGTGCTATAGCCCCGTTATTGTCACAATATAAAGGAACGGGCTCAGCTGCTAACGGAACTACTCCTAATCCAATTAGGAATTTACGGATCCAAACTGCCTCTTTTGCTGCCTCAGCTGCAGCGATGTATTCCGCTTCTATTGTTGAATCGGCAACAGTCTCTTGCTTGGCAGATTTCCAACTTACTACTCCGTTGTTCAAATAAAATATGTACCCGGATTGTGACTTACAGTCGTCTTTATCAGTTTGGAAACGTGCATCGGTAAACCCAGTTACCTCAAGTTCTCCATCTCCATAGATTAAGAAAGCATCCTTAGTTCATCTAAGATACTTAAGGATGTTCTTAACCGCAACCCAGTGACTATCACCTGGATCGGCCTGATAGTGACTACACATGCTCAAAGCATATGAGACATCAGGTCGCATACATATCATGGCATACATGATCGATCCGATTGTAGAAGCGAACGGGATCCGACTCATGTTGTCTCTCTCATCTTGAGTTTTAGGACACATGTCCTTAGATAGAGTGACGCCATGTGACACTGGCAACAGTCCCCTCTTAGACCGATCCATGTTGAATCTCTTCAATAATGTATCAATGTACGTGCTCTGGGAGAGTCCAATCAGCTTTCTAGATCTATCCCGGTATATCTTTATTCCCAGAATAAAGGCTGCTTCTCCCAGATCTTTCATGGAGAATTTTAATGAAAGCCAAGCTTTCACCGATTGTAGCATGAGAATGTCATTGCCAATAAGCAATACATCATCAACGTAAAAGACAATGAATGTCAGTGCGCTCCCACTAACCTTCTTATATACACAAGGATCATCATCGTTTTGAACGAAATCATATTCTTTTATGATCTCATCAAAACGTTGGTTCCAAGAACGCGATGCTTGCTTCAATCCATAAATGGATCGATTTAACTTGCAAACCTTGTTTGCATGTTTTGGCACAACAAAACAGTCAGGCTGTTGCATATAAGGAAATCGGTTTTGACGTCCATCTGCCATATTTCATAATCGAAATACGCAGCAATAGCAAGCATTATCCGAATGGATTTAATCATTGCAAAAGGTGAAAAAGTTTTGTCGTAATTGACACCATGTCGTTGACGATACCCTTTCGTTACAAGCCTAGCTTTGTATGTTTGTATGTTTCCATCCATGTCGGTCTTCTTCTTGAGGACCCATTTGCAACCAATAGGCTTTACGCCTTCTGGTGCATCAACCAGTGTCCAAACTTGGTTGGTGTACATGGAATCCATTTCGAAATTCATGGCATCTTGCCATAAACCAGAGTCGATATCTTGTATCGCTTCCTCATACGTAGCTGGTTCGTCTTCCTCAATGAGATTAATATCCACATGAGGTGAGATCAGAAACCCATACCTCTCAGGTTGTTTTCTGACTCTCTCCGACCTACGCAATTCTTGTGTATTAGAAGATTGTGGTACAGTCTCATCCCTGATGAACTGCTTGTGATCTGTTAAGGAATCGGTGCCAGGAACAGTATCACTCCGACTTTCATCGAGTTCTAATTTCCTCCCACTTACCACTGCATTTAGGAATTCCTTTTCGAGGAAAACCGCATGTAGAGCAACAAATACTTTGTTCTCTTGTGGGGGTGTAGAAGTAATATCCTTTGGTTTCCCTAGGATAATCTACAAATATGCATTTATCCGATTTGGGTTCTAGTTTCGTACTATCCAAACGTTTAACGTATGCCTAGCAACCCCAAATCTTCAGGAATGAGAAACCCGGTTTCTTTCCTATCCATATTTTGTATGGAGTCTGTTGAACAGACTATGACATAACCTTATTCAAAATAAGTATTGCACTGTTCAATGCATATCCCCATAAGGAAATTGGTAGCTCTGTGCAACTCATCATAGACCTTACCATGTCCAACAAAGTTTGGTTTCTCCGTTCGGACACACCGTTTAATTGAGGTGTTCCGGGAGAAATCCACTGTGAAAGAATACCATACTCTTTCAAGTAATCGAGAAACCCATTGCTTAAGTATTCTCCACCACGGTCCGACCGTAATGTTTTAATACTTTTACCGTTCTGTTTTTCTACTTCATGTCGAAACTCTTTGAATTTCTCAAAGGTTTCCGACTTGTGTCTCATAAGATACACATAACCATAACGCGATGCATCATCCGTAAAGATTACGAAGTATTCATATCCACCTCTAGCCTGGCTAGACATGGGCCCGCATACGTCACTATGAACGAGGGCTAACAGTTCGGTGGCACGTGCACCTTTACCGCTAAAAGGTGTTTTAGGCATTTTGCCTAATAAAAAAAACAGACGTCATATGAATTTGCATCAAATCCGTCCAAGTACCCACTATTCGGAAGTACGGATATACGAGTCTTGTTAATGTGTCCTAGACGACAATGCCACATATAAGTTTCATCTTTGTTACTTAATTTAAGCCTTTTGTTTATTACGTTTGTGGAGACTGATTTCGATCGAGGTCCACAATCGAGTATGTAAGTTGAGGGGCACGAGCAAACCTACAAAATAAGAGTAGAGCGAAAGTGGAAGTTACTGCCCACCGGTGTGGTGGAAGCCGTAGGCACTCCGACGCTCAAGTTAGCCAAAATATGAATGAGTTCAAAATGAATGGGTTAAGGTCTATGGAATACCTCAACCACAGATTATTTGCGGTGAGGACGGTGTATTGGAGTCGTGTCTTGATGATATGAGTAGTCTCAAGAAGAAGAAGATCCCTCTCTATTGCTTTGTCTTCTTATTTTATAGGTTCCCTGATGCGGGATCCCTATTCTGCCCGTTGGAGTCTTCTCTCATGATGGTTAATTCAGGTGATTTATGTCTGATAACTAATGATCGTGTCTATATCTTGTAACTGTCGTCTTTATGGTGAAGTTCATGAATTTGGATTCTCTCTTGACTCTTGTAACTGGTGTCTGTTGGTTCTCTTCATGTTAACGGGTTTTGGGCCCATGAGGCTTCCTTGTATGGCATTTCTGTTTATAGTCTGAATCTGCTAGTGGGCTTCAGGGTCGGTGGTTGGTTTTGGTTAAATGTCGATTTTACACCCTGGGCCTAAATTTGGTACGTACAGTTTGTCTCCTACTCTCTAAGTCTGGAAGTCCTTGACTTGGAGAATACATTTGAGTATGTCGAATGAATCAGGATACGGATGTCTACTTTACCGATCTTGGCATTGGTCCTGAGATAATCCACATGTCGTCCCGTCATACAGTCTGGGGAAGGAAGATTTCAGGTCTTCTTTCATTTTCGACAATAGCCTCAGAGGTGTCCCTGGCTTGATCGAAACTGTCGAAGGCTTTTTGGGAGTCAACCTCGATCGACATGTCGCATTGAGTAAGGGGGAGCTCACATCTTCTAACTTGCCAACCACGTGAGCCTATAGGGGAATGTCTTGAGTGGACTGAACTAGACAATAGTTTAGGAGATATCTCACTCGGCATGTCGTTCGGACAGAAGAGGTCCAAGTTCCATAGTTGGCATGTCGTATGGATTGGTCATGAATTTTGATTGGACATAAGTCGTCATGGGGAAGTCTCTAGTCAACTGAACCAGATGGTGGTTCAGGTGTAATCTTACTCGACATGTCGCATTGAGCGAGTGAATTACCATAACACTTTATTTGACTCGACACGAGACACCATGGGGATGTCCCCGGTCGACTGAACCAAATGGTGGTGCAGGATCAACTTCACTCGACCTGTAGCATGAGGCAAGTGAATACCAAACTTTCTATTGGACTCGACATGAATCATCATGGGGATGTCCCCGGTCGACTGAACCAGATGGTGGTTCAGGAGTAATCTCACTCGACCTGTAGCATGGGGCAAGTGAATACAATTTCTTTTTGACTCGACATGAGTCATCATGGGGATGTCCCCGGTCGACTGAACCAGATGGTGGTTCAGGATTAACTTCACTCGACCTATAGCAAGAGGTAAGTGAATACAACTTTCTATTTGACTCGACATTAGTCATCATGGGGATGTCCCCGGTCGACTGAACCAGATGGTGGTTCAGGATTAACTTCACTCGACCTGTAGCATGAGGCGAGTGAATACAACTTTCTATTTTACTCGACATGAGTCATCATGGGGATGTCCCCGGTCGATTGAACCAGATGGTGGTTCAGGATTAACTTCACTCGACCTGTAGCATATGGTAAGTGAATACAACTTTCTATTTGAACTCGACATGAGTCATCATGGGGATGTCCCGGTCGACTGAACCAGATGGTGGTTCATGATTAACTTCACTCGACCTGTAGCATGAGACGAGTGAATACAACTTTCTATTTGACTCGACATGAGTCATCATGGGGATGTCCCCGGTCGACTGAACCAGATAGTGGTTCATGATTAACTTCACTCGACCTGTTTCTTTATTCAACACTTTGGCGATTCCCCGTCCTTTCCTGTCAATAATTCCAAACCCTAACGTGGTTTACGAGGAGTTTTTGGCGGGAGTTTTGGCGCCAATTTATGTAGTGTGTATAAAAGAGCTTTGGGCGCCTCATTTGCTTCATTCGTAAAAAATTTCATTTGGAGGCCGAGTAAGGGGAGCTCCAAGTGTTTCAAGGTATTCTTCGAAAACTATATCTTGTTCTTCAATTTCTTTAAACATTCATAGTGAAGATTCAAGCTGTTCTTGGGCAAAATTGGTTGTTAGATCTTTGGGTTTGTGTGAATTGTTTTAGAAATTGTGTTCGTGGGTTTTGATCTTTAGGAGGTAGGTCACTAGGGAGTTTAGTTGTTTATATGCTTGTCGTTCGGAAGATGTCGAGTGGTGAGTCTTTAGGCAGCTTAGGTGCCAAGATTGATAGTTATGTCGAATCGTCAAGTGAGACGGAGGAGGGTGAAGAATACAAAGACTGGTCGTACCGGGAGTTGATCGAGGGTGGTGTAGTTACCCTGGCTATGCCTTCTCAAGAGGCCCCTACCGAGGCCATACCATTGAGGTCTTTGCCCGCTGTCGGGGAGCCGAGTGACTTTCCTTGTACGAGTGAACCTACTAACTTATTATCTAAGAATCCTGCTAGTCGAATACTGGGAATATGTTGAGGGAACTCTGCTGCATGTATAGGTTCCCCGATTCTATTGCACTTCGGGTGCCTTCGTCGAATGAAAGAATTGACTACAAGGTTCCCGGATGGATGGATTTCTACGTACGTTCATTTTTTGTAGGGTTGAGGTTTCTTATTGCTAGATTGGTCTGGGAAGTTCTGGATCATTTTGAAGTTGCCCCTTCACAGCTGATGCCAAATGCGTGGAGGATTTTATTGTCGCTTGAATGTTTGTCTTTTGAGTTGGGATTACTCTTTGAGGTAAAGGACGTTTTAGAGACATACTACCTGAAGAAGCATTTGAAGGAGAAAGGAAGAAATACTTTGATACTCCGTCAAAGAATGAAGCATTTAGTTATCGGATTGCCGACTAACGATAGGGGAAATTGGCAGTCTTATTATTTCTTTGCAAATGGTGAGGGTATATTTGGATCGACCGGGGCTGGTTGAATCCCTGAATTTTGGTGTTTGTCGAGTGAGTGATTTTTTCATATCTTTAATTTGTAATCCTTGATCCATACTTGGGTATTTGAATGACCATGTGCTTGCTGTTGCAGATCCTTTACGAAATAAGTCATTCGTCACAACTGCTCGTACAATCTCAAATACCAAAGCCATTCTATCCATGTCGGCCGAAGAAAGACATTGTAAGACCATCTTAACGGAGAAGAGATTAAGGGCGACTCCGTTGTGGAAAGAAATTTATCACCGAGAAGAAGGTAAAGTTCTTTCCTCCTGTAACGATGTTTTGCCCGTGATAAATTGTAGATGGTCGTGTCAAAGTTGTACGGAGGGAATAAATTTCGAGAACCCTTAAACCTGAAGAATTTTTATGCGCAGAGAAATGAAATGACTGGGCCATTCACAGTAGCCTCTCTCGACGAGATGAAAAGTCGGAAGAAGTCAAGGAAATTGAAGAAAAAGGAACTAGAAGCTGAAAAAGAAGCTGACCCTCAACAAAGGGAAGTCGTTTCTAGAGAGGACGTTGTAGAAAAAGTTAAGTCGACTGAAATGACTTCCGCGGGGAAGAAAAGGAAGTCTATCGCTGAAGTAGAAGAGGATACTGATAACCTAATCCTAAAAGTCCCACGAGAGTCGACTGTAATTTCTGATCCTTCAAGCATTGAATCATTCGTGGAAGGGCTTCTTCTCGAGGGGGATGAAGTGAGGTTAGCACAAATTGGCCCGGTGGAGGCCATGAAGAAAGCCATCGCTTTGAATTACCAAGTGAGTAATATATATTTTTTTGTTTCTGAATGACGTTCTGACTCGACTTCTTCAGGCACTGGAATGTAGTCAGTTCATGCGGAAGAATGCAGAGTGCAGTCAGAGGAGGATCAGGGAGCTGGAGAAAATATTGTCGGTGGTGAGGAAGGAATCGTCAGATCTGAAGTCCAGGCTGGTCGCTTCTCATAGGAAGGAGAATGGGCTCGAGAAGGAATTGAAGGAAGTCAATACCACTTTGAAGATGGAAAAGGAGACGGCTGAGCTTACGATTGATAGTTATAAAGCAAGTTTCGAAAATGTGAAAAAGGAGAACGAGTCATTGCTAGAGCAAATGGAGGATGTCGCCATTGACTCTATGATGAAAAACAGATATGATTTAATGAAGGAATATCTTGCTGGGAAACACGTTGACTGGAAGCCGGAGAAATGGATTAGAGAGTACGAAAGACGTGCTGCCGGTATGTCTTCGTCGACGGAGGAGGATTATGAAGAAAAAGGGCCGGAGGTTGAGTCAAAGAAGGGCGAGGTCGAGTCAATTGCAATTCACGTAGATGAGACAGAGGAGGTCGAGAGGCCCATAGAGGAGGGAGAGGATGTCGAGCCAGCGGCCGTTCAATCTGAATCGACAATTGCGGTCGAGACTCAAGAAGATGTTCCTGCCAATCTTCCAACAACTGCCGATGAAGGTGGAGCCAGTCTATAAATTTTAAGGGTTTGGTATCAACTTGGAATGTTTTGTACAAAGTTTGAATTAGTGGTCCCGATAGGAAGGGGGAAAGCCGCATTTTGAACAATCAACGTTGTGCATAGGTGTGTAATGATGAACGATCTTATATTTTGTATGTAAATGTCGAATGATATTTAAAGAACCATATTTGTTTGCAATTAGTCTAATGACTTCTACAAATTTCCTTATTTCATACTTATAACTGTTATTGGAGAATATGACAGCCAATAAACAAAACTAAAAAAAAAGTGTTACCGGATGAATCGCTTAAGGTGCGCCGAGTTCCAACTGTTGCGCACGGGAGTCCCCTCAATAGTTTGTAGCTTGTAAGCTCATTTCCCGACAACTTTCGTGATGAGGTAGGGGTCTTCCCAATTCGGACCCAACTTCCCGTCTCCAATCTCCTTGGTGTTCTGGAACACTCTCCGTAGGACCCAATCTCCAGTCTTGAAAGTCCTACTCCTAACGTTTTTGTCGAAGTATCTGGCCATCCTTTGCTGATAGGCAGCCAGTCGGATGGAAGCTCGGTCCCTAGTCTCATCAATCGTGTCGAGATTGAAATTCATAGGCAATTGATTATTTTCTTCGCTGAGCCATTGGTAGCGTGGGGAAAGGATGATTTCTTCAGTTGGAATGACTGCTTCCATTCCGAATGCCAATGCGAAAGGAGTTTCGCCTGTCGAAGACCTCACCGTTGTTCTATATGACCACAACACTCCTGGAATTTCATCTGCCCAAGCGCCCTTAGCCTTCTCCAACCTCTTCTTCAAGGTGTTCATGATCGTCTTATTGGATGATTTGGCCTGGTCGTTCGCTTGTGGAAAGTGTGGTGTCGAAAAGTTCAATTTTATACCCTAGTTCCTGCAGAAATTTTGAAAGTGATGGCTGATGAATTGGGAGCCATTGTCAGTCACAATTTCCATTGGTATGCCGAATCGGCAAATGATATTTTTCCATACGAATGTTTGAGCTTTCTTGTCGCGTACTCTAGCAAATGCTTCAGCTTCTATCCACTTTGAGTAATAATCTGTCATCACAAGCATGTAGACTCGTTGGCCAGGCGCGGTTGGTAGTTTTCCTACTATGTCCATTCCCCACTTCATAAACGGCCAATGGGACATAATGGGATTAAGTTTCTCTGGTGGGAGATGAGGAACTGGTGCAAACCTCTGGCACTTATCACACTTTTTTGTGAATTTTGTAGAGTCGAATCTCATTGTCGGCCAATAATACCATGTCGAATGCGCTCGAAGAGCCAGGCTCCTTCCGCCAGAATGGTTCCCGCATTCCCCTTCATGCAACTCTGTCAACACATGTTGCGCTTCGTCGTGTGTTAGGCATTTCAAATAAGGTCATGTGAACGATCTTCTCAGCAGCTGACCGTCGAACACAACGAATCTCGCAGACTGTCTCTGGACTTTTCTAGCGTGGAGTTTGTCTTCCGGGAGCAAGCCTTTTTGTAAATACTCGACTATAGGCGTCATCCAATTGTCGACTGTGTTGACAGTCGCAACAGTAGTTTCTTCCTCCCAGATTGCTGGCCAACTCAAATGCACTACAGGTATTGTTCGTGGTTTATCACCCTCCATTGTCGATCCCAAGGTTTCCAATGCATCTGCTTGGGAATTTTCGCTTCTTGGGACTTGGGTTATGGAAAATTTCTCAAATGTCGACTGAATTTCTTTTACCTTCTGCAAGTAGGATGCCATTGCTTGACCCCTGGCGTGATAAGATCCCTCGATCTGGTTGACTATCAACTGAGAGTCGGATTTCACTTCTATCTCCCTAGCTCCCAGTTCTTTAGCTAACAATAACCCTGCGATCAATGCCTCATACTCTGCTTCGTTGTTGGTAACTCTAAAACAGCATTTGATTGCTTGTTGCAAGGTGTCGCCTGTCGGGGTAGTGATCATGATTCCAAGACCGCAACCCTTTTTGTTACTGGACCCGTCGACCGCTAACTTCCAAGGTATTGTCGGCTGAATGGAGTTGATCTCAGTTTCATTCGTTTTAAGGAGGTCAGGAGTGAAGTCGGCCACAAAATCTGCCAATGTTTGAGATTTGATGGTGGTCCTAGGCTGGTACGCTATGTCGTGTTCCCCAAGTTCAATCGCCCACTTCATCAGTCTCCCTGACAATTCTGGTTTATGGAGTATGCTTCTTAACGGATATGCTGAGTATACCATGATCGGGTGTCCTTGAAAGTAAGGTCTAAGTTTCCTCGCGGCTGTAACAATGGCGAAAACCAACTTCTCCATTAACGGGTAACGTGATTCTGCTCCCATCAATGTTTTGCTCACGTAATAGACTGGTGATTGAAACTCTGACTCCTCTTTTACTAAGACGCCGCTAACAACGTGCTCTGAAACTCCTAAATAGAGGTAGAGCCTCTCATTTTCATGTGGTTTCGACAACAAGGGGGTGTAGTGAGGTACTGTTTGAGTCTTTTCAGCGCTTCTTCACAAGCAGGGGTCCACTCAAAGTTGTTTGCCTTTTTTAAAGCCGAAAAGAACAAAAAGCTATTATCTGTGGATTTGGAGATCAACCTGTTTAGCGCGGCGATTCTCCCAGTTAGTCGCATGACGTCTTTCGGGTTGGAAGGAGATGAAATGTCGAGGATTGATCTAATCTGGTCTGGATTTGCTTCTATTCCTCGTCGAGTGACTACGTACCCCAAGAATTTCCCTGAGACGACACCAAATGCACACTTAGTAGGATTCAACTTCATTCCGTACCTGTCCATGATGTCAAATGCTTCTTCCATATGACTAAGGTGTTGCTCTCCGATTTGATGGACTTCACCAGCATGTCGTCAATGTAAACCTCCATTGTCTTCCCAATTTGATTGTCGAACATCTGTTGACCAGCCGTGGTAAGTTGCTCCTGCATTTTTTAAGCCGAATGGCATGACCTTGTAACAAAAAATCCCTCGATTTGTAACAAAGGCTGTCTTCTCTTGATCGTCAGGATGCATGAGAATCTGGTTGTAGCCTGAATACGCATCCATAAAGCTCAACAGCTCATGCCCTGCAGTTGCGTCGACCATTGAATCAATATGTGGCAGTGGAAACGAGTCCTTTGGACAGGCTTTGTTCAAATCCGTAAAGTCGATGCAGACTCTCCACTTCATATTCTTTTTCTTCACAACTACAACATTCGCAAGCCACTCCGGAAACTGTACTTCTTTGACTGCACCGTTCTGCAATAACTTCTGGATCTCTTCATCAATGATCTGGTTTCTTACAGGGGCGAACTTTCTCCTTTTCTGCCTAACCGGGGTGTGGTCCGGATCCACATGCAGTTCGTGAGTTATGAGCTCCAGATCGATTCAGTCATATCTTTTTGAGACCATGCAAAACTGTCGTGTCGCCTCTTCAAGAATTCAACTATGTCGGTTCTTAGTTTGGGATCTAAGTCAGCCCCTATTAATGCCTTGTGATCTGAAAATTGAGGGTGAATCTGGACCTCATCGAGCTTCTCTATATTTGGTAGAGTCGGCTCCGGAGCAGGAGGTCCGGTCTGTAATTGCTATGCTGACTCAACTTTAGCCTTCAAAGTCGTCTGGTAGCAGCTTCTTGATGCCAATCTATCACCTTTAATTTCTTGAACCCCCCACTTGGTAGGGAATTTTATTACTTGATGATAAGTAGACGAGACCGCCCTTATGTCGTGAATCCAAGGCCTGCCCATGATCAGTTGTAGGCTGATGGGCTGTCTAAGACCAGGAACGTGGTCATTCTGTTGACTCCAGATACGTAGACCGGGAGTGATATTTCCCCCATTGTGAATTTCTGCTCTCCGCTAAACCCGATCAATACTGTCGTCCGCCGATTTATTTTATCCAGCTCTGCCCCCATGTCCGCAAGGGCACTAGCAAAAATAATATTAGCTGAGGAGCCCGTGTCGACCAGCACTCGTTTGATCATAAAGTTTGCCACCTGCAAAGAAATGACCAAAGCGTCATGATGTGGATTTAAGTCGTGTGAATCCCCGTCGTCTGGAAACTCCATTATCAAATCCGTGAAGGCTTTCTCTACAGACATCGAGGTATGTGAAGTCTTATATATCAGAGCCCTTGAATGTCGTTTAGCTGCCGAATATGTTACTCCACTGATTTCTGATCCTCCTGAAATGACATTAACAGTGTTATTAATTGGGGGTGGTGGGGTTGGAATTTCTCCTTGAGCATCTCTCTCATCCCTTCGCGCCAAGGTTGCTTTCCCTTTATCAGTGAGCAAGTCCCTCAGGAACCCCTTGTTCAGTAACTCCAGAACTTCTAATCTCAAGGCTACACATTCCGCCGTCGTGTGACCATAGTCCCTGTGGAATTCACACCACTTCCTAGTGTCTTTTTTGGTCGAATTATCTCTGGAGCGTGGAGGCCACTTTACTTCACTCCCCATCTTCTTAAGCACAGAGACCAGTTCCCCGGGAGAAATGGTAAAGTTGTAGTCCGGGAGCCTGGGTTTGTTTGCTGGCAGTTCCTCCCTACTTTTGTACGGCCTTGGTCGTCTGTCTATATTTTTGTAGAAAGGTCGTCGTTCTGCTCTTGGCGGGTTCCTCCCTTCCTTGTAAGACTGGATATCCACATCGTGTCGTCTGGGAGCAGGCCTTCCCTTCTTTAATTTCTTTTATATTTATCTTTTTCACACTTTATTTCTACCTGGGCCCGCGCCATGACTTGGTCCATTGTGTAGCATCGGAACTTTGTCAATTTCTTGTAGAGCCCACTGTCAAAAAGTAGTCCATTCCGGAAGGCTTCAACCGCAGTTGGCTGGTGGAGATCCGAGATAGCAATTCTCTCCCGGTTGAACCGGGCCACGTAGCTCCGTAATGACTCTCCTCTTCTCTGTTGTATGGAATTGAGGTCGTCTGAAGTCTTTTCTAATTTGCATGAACTTGCAAAATGCTGCACGAACTTGTCAGCCAGCTCTTGGTAGGACCCGATCGACCTGCATGGTAGGTTAATAAACCAAGAGAGGGCAGGTCCAGCCAGTGTCTCCCCAAAACATCTACACATTCCAGCCTCCCACTGACTTGGGGACAAGCCGGTTGACATCATCTTGAACTTGTAATGTATCACGTGGTCGTCTGGATCGGTGGACCCATCATATTGCTTCATTTCGGGTGGACTGAATTTCCGGGGCAGCTCAACAGCTACAATTGATTCCACAAACGGTGTATCATAAATTGTTACGGCCTGCTCTTCCTGATTGGCAGCCTTACACCTGGAAGTCTCGACATAATTGCCTCTTTGAATTCAATCATTTCCCTTCTGATTGAGTTAGCAATTTGTAGGGATGGATCGATGAGAGAGTTCGGCTCGTGTGGAGTCGGCTGGTGATTGTTGTTTGGCCCATCCGACATGGGCGGAATTATTGGGTTGCTTCGGTCGTCCGGATCACTGGTTTGACCTTGAGTGTGGTGCTGGGGATATGATGATAACTACTCCAGCCTTTCTGCAGGCTGTCGTTGGAATTCTGTATCATCTGATTCTCTTCCTCAAGAGCTTGCAGACGTTCTTGGAGCATGGCAAGTTGTGCCATCACGGGATCCGGGGTTTGTCCATTGCTTGAAGCCATTTCTGTCTGTTCTGGGCTTGAGTGAGTTATTTTGTTGATGTGTTTTACTTTTGCGAAATCCGCTCGGTAGCCCCACGGTGGGCGCCAAATTGTGGAGACTGATTTCGATCGAGGTCCACAATCGAGTATGTAAGTTGAGGGGCATGAGCAAACCTGCAAAATAAGAGTAGAGCGAAAGTGGAAGTTACTGCCCACCAGTGTGGTGGAAGTCGTAGGCACTCCGACGCTCAAGTTAGCCAAAATACGAATGAGTTCAAGGTGAAGGGTTAAGTTCTATGAATACCTCAACCACAGATTGTTTGTCGTGAGGGGGTGTTTGGGTCGTTTCTTATGATAGGAGTAGTCTCAAGAAGAAGAGATCCCCTCTCTATTGCTTTTGTCTTCTTATTTTATAGGTTCCTGATGCGGGATCCCTATTCTGCCCGTTGGAGTATTCTCTCATGATGGTTTAATTCAGGTGATTTATGTCTGATAACTGATGATATGTCTATATCTTGTAACTGTCGTCTTTATGGTGAAGTTCATGAATTTGGATTCTCTCTTGACTCTTGTAACCGTGTCTGTTGGTTCTCTTCATGTTAACGGGTTTGGGCCCATGAGGCTTCCTTGTATGGCATTTCTGTTTATAGGCTGAATCTGCTAGTGGGCTTCAAGGTCGGTGGTTGGTTTTGGGTTTAATGCCGATTTTACCCAGGGCCTAAATTTGGCCCGTACAACGTTATATGTTTAAAGATTGATTTATATTCAAAATATAAAGACCATTTAACATCAGCACTACATATCTCAATATTATTTTTATAAACAAAACACCATGTGTTTCTGAATACAAAAGTATACCCACATGGGCTAAACAAAGATACAGAAATAATATTCCTAGTCAACTAGGTACATAATAGCAGTCTTATAAATTAAGTACATGCCCCGATGGCAGTTCCAAAATATAGTCCCAACAGCCAAAAACGGCGACTCTAGTCCATTTCCAAACTTGGAGGTCTATCTCTCCTGAAGCCAGTCTCCTGCTAATCTGCAGATCCTGCACATCAGTACATATATGAGTACCACAACCAGAATCAAAAATCCAATTTTTAAAACTAGAAGTAGACATGTTTATTTCAATAACAAACATACATGAAGCCGGAGCCTTGCCCTTTGATTTCCTTCATGTGCGCCTTGTACTCACGGCAGTCACGCTTCAATGACCCCGTTTGCCACATTGCAGGCATGCAAATTGGGATTTGTCATTTGCCTTCCCGGAAGACTTTGATGATTTGGCTTTGCCCTTTTTCTTCTTCTTCTTCTTCACCACGCCTCAAGTAGCCTTTGGCCAACCCTTGGCAGACTGAGATGTCGAAGCGAAGTGCACCTCGCGCTTTTTGCCCTTTAAAAGCTCATTTTCTGCTTCTCGCAGCATTTTCATCAACTCTCCAAGAGTATGGTCTTGGTTCATCATATTATAGTTCATAATGAACCCGCTCCAACTGTCAGGAAGAGACTGCAAGATCAAATCTATAGAAGTCTTAGCCTCAAAGGTTATGCCTAGTTGACCCAACTGTTCGATGTCAGCAATCATCTGCGACACATGGTGCTCGACAAATGTACCCTCTGACATACGAGAGCGAAAGAGCTTCTTCTGCAATTCATACATTTGCGATCTAAGGTTAGATCGGTGAAGGTCCTTCAATTTTGCCATCATAGTATAGGGATCCAATCCCTTGTTCTGGCGACGAAATTGAGGGGTCATTGCAGCGAGCATGACGGATTGAGCAGTTGAGTTGTCATCGATGTGAGTCTTCCAAAGCTCAAGCTCAAGCGGCTGCTCAATTCCGGGCTTAGGCCCGAGAGGTCTCTCTATCGTATATAGCATCTTCTCGGCCCCTAGGAAAATCCTGAGGTTCATATCCCAGTCAGGAAAGTTCGCACCATTAAAGACATTTTCGCCCATGATAATGTCTCTAACGTTGATCTTTCCAGCCATCTTAATTGCAATAGTCTAACTATTCAATTACCGATTTTTGGGTACAGTCCAACTGATACAATAAAAATAATAAAATATTAGTCCAACTAATAAATATATAAAATGACGAAATAATTTTGAAAGCGCGTATTTGGCAAGTATTTGAACGAAATTGCAAATTCAATACTAGCCTCCCACTATTTTTCGGCGAGCCTCTAACCCTCTGTTGAGTACTCGGGAAACCTAGTTTCCTAGTGGGCTAGGATCCCGTTAAATAACACACAACCTTGACTTTGGCCAACAAGTTGTATGATATTTAACTAGGTAGATCTCTAAGATCAATTGGATCTCATCCAATTCCTAGATCCGGTAGGTGGACCTCCACGTCCGAAACATATATACAATATATATGCCAATATATCCAATATATTTTCCTAACATTTTCCTCTGAATCAATTAAGTCTTGGCTTTGGCTAACAAGCTTAATGATTCCAGTTAATAGGGACCCATTGACAGTGGGAAAGCTTTTTAATCCATGTCGATGAACAAGAAGTGACATTGACTTTGGCCAACAAATCACAACTTGCCCAAGACATGCGATATGGAACAAAGCTTTCGTGGTTCAAACACATCCGCGATGGACATTGATCTTGACTTTGGCCAACAAACCAATGCCAATCTTGGATCTTGAGAGAGAACCACTCAATGGAATTTGAGGGTTTTTCGCGTAAATTGGCAACCAATTTATTATCTTTGATTAGGTCTCATCATACACCCTTAAGCATGCATTCTAAAAGCATATAAGGCGCGAAATAAATAATAACGATATGCGGAAGGATATTCAACAAATTGTTCCTAAAACAAATCTATTCATTTCCTCTCCCCGGCTAGCACTGTTCTAACTTCTACCCAATTACATAATACAATAAAGAAACCTCATTTACATTGAGGGGAATTGGTGAGAAGAGAAGTACAAAGAGTCAAGAGATAAAGGCTGGACACGCAGGTCCAATTTAATAAATTCTAAATTTATTACAACAATTTCCAAAATTGCCCTCACCCATCTAATATCCATCCGATATATATTATTCATACAATACATCCATGTATTCACACAAAGCATGTTATTCAATCAATCTAATCCAATTAATTAATCTTTGAATTAATGATCATCCAATGTTCAAACAACGATTTGATTTGCGCTAGTCCAACTCGTTTAAGAATAAGTACTCAAAGTGCGTATTCTTGAATTATATCGAACTATAATTTTAAATCTGATTTAATTGTATCAATACTAATTCTAATTTAATTCCAAATTAAATAATTACACTTTTATTTGTGCCTTTTAACTTAGATTCTAAATCCAATCTAAATGGGTCTCAAAGGCCCATTAACATCCAATGTCAATTTAATTAAAGTCCATGGGCTTTTAATTAATTTCTTAAGGCATGGACTTTGGCAACCAAAGTCCAATAAGGAATCACCATTTGCCATAAAATTAATTTTGGCCCATTAGGTCCAATAATTCTATTTGGACTTTATGGTATGGTTTTAAGCCCAATTTGGATCCAATCCAATTGTCCTAAACCAACTTGGCCCAACCAAGCCCATTAAGCCCAAATACAACAATTTCAGCCCAATTCCAAATTGAAGACTAATTTATTTAATTACAATATTCCAAATATCACATTTTTAATTAAAGTGTATTAGCCATAATTAATTAGTTAAATAATATTTCCAAAACACCAATTTACCTAATTAATCATGCTTTAATATGTTCAATTCATGTCCAACACAATTGAAGCAAAATCAACTCATTCCATGCTTACATAGCTCACGGTTTTCATGCATTTTTACATCCAATTTGATTTCAATCCAATTAAATCACAAATCAATATATCATGCATTTAAACACACTCCAATGGTCTAAAATCAAAAAAACACATTGAGCTTTAAGGTCCATCATATTCAGCCATGGCATCTAATTTGGGGAAAATTAATCTAATCAATTTTTCTCAAAATTAATCATGCATAATTCTAAGTTATCATAATCTAAGCATAACCAAACATTCAATTTGAAGATATCATGCTCAAATCACAAAATCCCCAAAATAAAGTGTATGAACCCTAATTATTTCATGCTTAAAATTGGCTCATGATACCATTGTTGGGTTCTCCTAGAACATGCCAATGATCTATTAAGCATAAAATTTGTGTGAATAAACAAAGTAAGTTTGCGGAAAATACTTACATTGAGCGGATAAGTGGATGTAGAGAGTACAAAAATTTTACCTATTTGAGAAGTGCTCCAAGCCCTCCTTTGAATTCCAAACTCAAGGGGTAAGTGTCCCTAACACCTTGTTGACTCCTTTGATGTGCTAGCAAGCAAGATTTTTGAAAAAAAAATCAATCAACTATGAACCCTAGGTTCACGCTAATAGAGAGATGAAGATGGGGAGAGTATTCGGCCTTCACCAAAATGAGAGGGAGAGAGTGTTGGGTTACTTATTTTGATTTTCCAAAATCAATATACCATATACCAAATCTCCAAAAGTAGTAAAGGTCTATCACACATCAATTAAAATAAGCTTGTGTGTTTTACAAGCCAACCCCAACTGACAATTTCCATCAACCAAAAGGTGATGAGATTGACTAGTGATGTGACTTGATGTGGGCCCCACTTTAAATTCAAAATCCGAGTGGGCCCGCTAAACATATTTCGAGCTCGGGTTCGTTAATTCTGATTAACGAATTTTTCTGTTGCTACTTTATTAAATCGAATTTAATTAAATAATAATGCATCGTAAAATTATTACGAAAGTCACTCGCGAATTAATTCTAAATTAATTCGTTCGTCCGAATTAAAATCCAATTTTACTTCCGCTATGAAATCTAATTTCATTTTATATATAATCGAATATTATTTAATCGATTAATTCCAAATTAATCGTTCTCTCTCTTCTAATCGAATTTTATCCCAGATAAATCTTGCCCCAATTAATCTAGAACCTTCGGGAATAAATTCTGGATATGTTGGAGTCATAAATTCTGAATAAATTCTTACCGCAACTAATCGAATTTTATCCCAGATAAATTCTATTCGAGTCATACGTCATCGGTGAATCTTCGGGAAGCGACCCATGAGATCCCTGGATATGTTAGCAGTAAATCCGATCGTCAGATTATCCGAACACGTGCGTACCCGATACCATATTTTTACCGATTTACAAGACATGGTTGGCTTCTAGCAAAGCACCGTGTGCCTACCCAATTCTCCAGAAATATTCTTTTAAGGAATACATAATCTATATCAAGCGTAGTATACCAAGTATTGCGTATTGCGATCCAGTATCAGATGTCACATGCTAGGCCTGGGGCTGGAGTTGTGTCTGCCCCGTACAAAGCATATATCGAATCACTAGCAACTAGTATTTTTAATCGGATAATCGTGACCTTGTCATATTATCCTGATAGTTGCAACATAATAGAGTACCAGTTTTGTATCCATGTATGATCATCATCTCCATATGACTGAAGTGATACTTCTATCTTGACATCACACCCAATACACTACGATTATCAATAAACCCAGAAGAGGCGTACACAGAACCTGTTAAAGTCCTGGACGACCAAAACCAAAGCGTATTGATTGTTGCAAGTATTAGTGATGCAAGTCTCAGATTAAGACCAAATACACCTACCCTGATTCAGATTCCCATAGACACATAGTCATACTACTAATGAGATTCTGATGGGTCTATCCAGAGCGAAGCTGTTTCCGTACCATCGGTAAACAGAACCTCATATTACACTTGCATGAGTATCCAATACCCAAATATATGAGAACTATGCTGTTACGTTTCCATAACGTGCACAAGTGTAATACTAGCTTATTCCGCATTATCGATGTCCAGTCTCGATAATATCATGACTAGGGATATTTAATGATTAAACCTTTAGTGGATTGATATTGTCTCATATCTTATAATCCGGAACTAATCATAATGACTTTCATCATTTATGTATTTAAGTAATCTAATTACAAAATGATAAAATGGTAATTTCATTTATCACATAGTTAATTTGTACAAAAACCACAATGTCTTTTACAAATAGTGATGCTATGGGTCACATTTGTCCAACAGCTAGCATTTCGGACTTTCTATTGTCATCTTCGATCCTCAATCGAACTCTAAGGTCTTCAAGAATCATCTACTTCTTTATGTGTTTCAGATAACTCCTGAAATCCTTCCATGATGGAGGTAACTTTTCAATGATTGTGGTAACTTGAAACGTCTCGCAGAGTTTCATTCCCTCATCCAATATTTCATTAATGATTAACTGTAGTTCACCCAACTGAGATATCATCGTCCTTGAATCTACCATCTTGTAATTCAGTAACCTACCCACGATAAATTTCTTATATCTGGCATCCTCGATACACATTGTACATGGTATTGTCAAGTTCTCCCAAGAGGTAGTTCTTGAACAAGAAGTTGCATGACGACCATGTCTCTTCTCGCAGTTGCTTGGCTATTTTCGTTTTTCCCTCAACAAGACCAGGATGATCTTTGAGATACTTAACCAACTGCAATATTGTCAGGTAGAATAACATTTTGCTCTGCCATTGTTTGAAGTTTGTTTCACCAAACTTTTTCGATTTCTCTCTATAAGCGACCGGTACTGTGATATTTCCACTAGCCATGTGTAACTGGTAAAACCAACAGTAATTAATAAGTCTACAAAAGACAAATTACACAAGGATCAACCGTATGATCTTATTTAAGTGATACACTAAGAATCCACTCGTTATTATATTGGACAGTAGTACTAAATAATACAAGTCCTTGAATTTACGACTAAGGTTCCTTATGATAAGTGAATAAAGGAAAATTCTCAGAGGACGAGGGGGTCCGTAGTAACCACTTAAATCTCTGCCCACTTAGGCTCTTGTTGACAAAATATCCTTTAAATATTTTCTCAATAGAATATCTTAGACATTCAAACTTAGTATTACACTTCAATTCACAATAATATTTCAATGTATGTATACATGTATAATTCAATCAAGCTTGGACGAAATTACTTGTGTACAATTATAATTTTGATTCTTAGCGAAGTATGTAACACATAATTAATTCTCAGCCAAGTGTGTTCATCAGCTTCAACACACTTCCAGGTTTTTCTTACTTTTTAAGTTTCATATTTATGTTTCATTAGTTGAAATTTGATAGTATAATACATGTTTGGTTTGGTTTATAACACATATTATCCAATAATCTTAAGAACTTATTAGCCCCACATCGGTGCTCTACGAATGTTTTTATAGCTAACGTTCTCCCAGGATTACTTGATTGCTTCTTGTAGAAGAGCACTCCTTTTTACAAGAATTTGAATAAGGACAAATGGTGGAAACACTATCGACTTATGAAAACTCAAGACCTCCTAATATGCCTAAGACTTGTAGAGAATATATATAGGAAATTTTTGGATGCTCCAAATGTTTTCAATGCCTCTTTATTTATAAGCATGGAAGAGTGCAATTGTGTGCACCATTTGGTTTATGGTGTAACCCTTATAAGGGTCATTCTTATTTCTTATGTCTTTTGAAGCTTAGAGACATTTTCCTATACTTAAAGGATATGTCCTTTCATCTTTATGTCTTTTCCCATAAGGCATTACTCAAGGGACTTGTCTCTCCTACATTCTTCCTATATATTAGAGAATTTACAACAGGATATTCACTGGTCGGGTCGGATTGGATCGAGCTTTTTTCTTAATTTTCTTAAACCCGATCGGGTTGGGTCATACGGGTCGGAAGAGCCGAAACTTGAAATTTGAAAGTGTAACCCGCGCGGGTCACTGCAGGACGGGTCAGAAAAATACGGGTCGGGTCATGTCAGAAAAATGTATAATATATTTGTTATAATAAAATTTTGATAGGATTTGTAGTTAAACCAAATTATGATAAATTAACTATAGAGAAAAAGAGAGAAATCATCAAAATCGGGTTGGGTCGTGTCAAACCCGATTTTTTACATTGAACCCGTGACTCGATCCGATTTTACGGGTCGGGTCGATCTGACCCGAATTTTCTTTTGCAAACCCGATCGGATCGGATAGGGTTGCATCGTGTCGGGTCGCGGGTTGACCCGACCCTATGAACACCCCTACCACATATGTTCATTGTTTTATATTCTCTATATACAAATCACGAATAATAAAGAAACAAATAAAAAAAATTTCACATATTTTTCCTTATGACAAAAATCATGTTTCTCCTATCGAAGTTAAAATTATTTTTAATGTATCGTTTGATACAGAGTTTAATGAGCTTATAAAATAACTTATATTCTCAATGTAATACTTATAAGTTAACTTATACTCACATTCAATATTCTTTGTCAAACAGTTATTATTGTACCGTTTAATGTAGAATTTATTAAATTTATAAATTAACTTATACTCACATTCAATACTCTATATCAACAGTAATAATCTCCAAACTATACCGAAATTAACACTAAAAACATTTCCCATAAAAAAAAAAAAAAAAGAAAAGAAAAGACATACGAAGCACGATTTAATCCAAAATTGCAAAATTTTTTGATATTTCATATGATGATCATACACTCAAATGCATCATAAGCAAAATTCCAACAAAACAATGCTGTCATATTATCATTTATTGCTACCACAAGAGATAAAAACTGTTACAACAAAATGAAGAAAAAAACCACAAAAACATAGCAAAACGACAAGTAGAATGTATGGATGAGTTGATACGACCATATAGAAATGTTAAATTGAAATTAAAGCAAAAAAAAATTATTAATTATGTACATTACTTACACCCAACCATCCATATAAGTTTATTCTTCATAACCCAACTCCAATTTTCCAATTTTGTCCCCTTTCTTCGATTTTTATTCTTGACTTTATTCTTCTTCTACATTTTCAACATACAATTTTATTAAATCTGAGGCCCCTCATTTACTGTTTTTAGTTGAAAGATCAAAGATTCCGACAGAGAAAAATAATCTCATTGATTGAACAAAATACAACCTCACGGTTGGGAGGTGGGTTCAGGTTTAGGGTAACATCTGATTATTTTTAAAGCAATCTGAAGCATTTTTTGTTAATGGGTTGTTGAGTTTTGCATTCATTAGCTCCGCATTTGGTGTAAATTTATTCGATTTGTGTGATATTTATGCTTAAGGGTAAGCTCTTCAATCTGATTCATCAGCTTTTGTTTATGATGTTTCTGATGATGATCTGTTGTTGGTTGATTTATATGGAAACTGATTCTGTAATTTATTAACCTTTCTGGGCATTTTTTGTTTTGGATTGTGTTCAATGCCTGTCACTGCCAATGGATAATGAAAATATTCAATTTATTATTTGTGTGAAACTAACAGATATACTGCCTCTGCTTGTAAAATCTAGAACTATTGTACAAGTTAAATTAGTAGAGCATTTTGTTATTGCATTGACAACACAAAAATCCGTTGCTTAGATCATTTTTTGTTGCGTTGTGGCTCTCTGGTTGCCAGGGTGATATGCGAAAAATAAAATTTTGGGTCGAAATCTTTGTTCAACTGTAAATTGTATTCTGCTAAATGCAACTTTCCGTGTTTCCATGGATTTTGCAATAAGAAATATTTGATTTATTGTATTCTTTAGCTGGTTGACCCTGAAACACGGCCCATGCAAGTGCAGTTCTTCAATTGATAGGGTATTGTATGATTATCATACAAATGCCATTTTAGTTCATAGGCTAATAATTTCTTCATTATTAACTCAAATTGTTTCTGCCCTTGCATCTGCACCCCTAGACTCACACCTGCATGGCTGTATCTATACTGGAAGGTATACCCACAAGCATCCACACACCTACCCGCTCATTCAGCTGACCTTGCACTCTCATTCTCGTAATAGCTGGTTTTGTTATAAATGGTTTATGTATATGCTGATGTAGCTATGTTGTGGACTGTAACTCTGTAAGGAAGCTAACAGTATTTAAAGCGAATCTTTCTGCATGTATTATTGAAATAAATCCTCCCCTGGGAAAAAATCCTGTTGAAATGTTTCTAGATGCTGTCCATTTACGTAGATTTAGGAGTACATTGTTTTACAGCTAATGTGCTTCAAATGATGATTTTGTTTTTCCTTTGGTACTGACTAATTTCATATGCTTTAAGGAACTGTTGAAAGAGCAAGATGAAACAGGGAAGAAAATGGTAGAAAGTACAGAAGAAGAAATATAAGAACTGATAATTTAAGTAGAAAGGATTATAATGGCAGTGTCTGAACAAACAGTGACAGCAATTAAGTCCTATCAAGATCAAGCTCAAGTGCTGGTTAAGAACTACATAATAGCAGAGCCTTTCATTCCATATACGTCTATCCTTGTTGGCTTATTGGCCTGCAAAGTGGTATATTCTATACCCTCTCTTAGTTTCTTTAGACCTATTTTGGTGCACATTTGCTTTCTTATCCTCTTGATTATATCATATTGAATATTTTTCTCTCCAACAGGTTTATGATCTTACTCAGTTAATTAGTACTTTTTACTTCAAGACATATAATGGTCTTACAAAAATCCAACAATTGGAGTGGAACAATCGGTTAGTGCTTAACCCTTTTTTTTTTTTTTTTTTTGTGTGTGTGTGTGTAATTATTGCTTATATCCTTATTGATTAGTATTCTGATTTTGACAGTGGTATCTCTACGGTTCATGCATTTTTTATCACAGCTACATCTTTGTACTTTGTGTTCTGGTCAGAACTCTTTTCTGACCAACAGCATACTGGTCCTGTTACTTTCCGGAGCTCTTGGCTCTCTAATTTTGGATTAGGGGTGAGTATTTTTAACCGTTGACAAGTTTCTTTCTCCTCTAAAGATATTATGGTTGAGAGATTAAGCATTCAGCTTCTTTATTCTACGTTACAGCTGTTTGTGGTGGCATGATTCGCTTTTTCACATTGAGAACAAAATGAATTGCTGCTGGCAAATTTTCTCGAAACTAAGTTTTATGTTTTGAATCCTTGTACTTTCTTGGTCTACCAATCGCACTTAGGACTGGCTAACCGAGCTTCTCTGTCCCTAGCATGACAATGCCATATGATATGCATTGCTTTTTTGCTGCCTTTGGCTTTTGATTCACTTCTATGTCATTGTCATCCCTTGTTATCACTTCCAAAAAAAGGAAAACTTTCTGTCATAGTGTCATTTTAAATCACAGGCATGCATGACCTTTCTATATACGGGAAGCTCCTCACTGATTTTGCAAGTGCTGTGAGAATTAGTTCGTGGCTTTTATTACTTGTCTTATTTGATAAATTTGGGCAACCTTTATTATGTGTGCTTTGAGTTCATGATTTTGATATGATTTTGACAGGTCTCTGTTGGTTACTTCATTGCGGATCTTGGAATGATTTTTTGGCTATATCCTTCTTTAGGTGGAATAGAGTTTGTAAGTGTATTCTCTAGGAGCTGGCAATTAACCATTGAGTTTGTGCATTTGCTATAATTTTTTCCCTAAGAATCAGTGGTAACACCGTAACTGATTTTACATGCACCATTTTTTATTCTGTTTACCACACTTTTAGATAAACATTTAAACACCCTCTGCATATTATTCTGTTTTAAATTTGGACATGTTTGTCTTACATTTGTAGTTTCTCAGCCATGTTTTGCTGGTTTTTGTAAGTGAATGTGAATTATACATCAGGCAATCGTAAAAAGTCACATCTTCTGGCTTCAAATCCATGATTGACGTTAAAGTTTTAAATGTATTTTTTCTGATGTTTTTGGAATCAATGTCAGTGTTCCCCAGATATGAATTGTGGGTTTGAATCTGCATAAAACTAATAATGAGGATAGATTTGAAAAACTCAGCTATTTGTATAAAGGGAGTCAATTTGAAGGTGGCGTCTGAATTGAGTCCACAGTGAATCCATACATGCAATGTGAAAGGCATGGTAGTACAGCTGATAAGATAGTAGTATCTGATATCAGGTTGTCCATCACTCTCTTTCCGGACTTGCAGTAGCATATTCTATGTTTTCTGGAGAAGGTCAGCTTTATACATACATGGTGCTCATCTCTGAGGTGACTACTCCAGAGATTAATATGAGATGGTAGGTTTTGTGTAGGTTAAGTTTTGATTAGGATCCGAAACTAGATTTTAACTATGTCTTGGCTTATAAAGGTACCTTGATACGGCTGGTTTGAAGAGATCCACCGCATATCTTGTAAACGGGGTCGTTATCTTTTTTGCTTGGCTGGTGAGTTGAATCCTTTTGAGTTTTCAGAATTGAGGGACTTACTTCGTTATTTGGTAACCTTTGGAATGTAATTTTAAGAAGATAATGAGTTTTTAAGTTTCTTGGACTTGGTTATATTGTTTTTTGGGCTAATCCTGAGATGAATTATGAAAAATGCAGATTGCAAGAATTCTGCTGTTCGGTTACATGTTTTACCATGTTTACTTGCACTATGATCAGGTAATTTCTTCTATCTGACATTGTATTTCCTGAACTTGATATATGTTATTCTTATTCATATAGCAGAAAATTTTATTTTCTTCAACTAGTAATCTCTTGCTGTGATTTGGGACAGCGAGTCTTCATTTTTCTTTTTTTTTTTCCCTGGATTTCTTCGTGGTTTCATTAAAGATATACTTGCTGCTAAATGAGAAGAAATTGTTTCAGAATTCAATTTCATATAGTTAGCAGAATCCATAGATTATTACTTTTCTTTGCCGACTTTTCTGCACCTCCCTGCTTTTGGTTAATGACTTCTAAATTTTGTACAGACAGTGGGATTCGTTGCCATTCCAATAATTTCTTCACTTCCGCCCTTTTGTTGTTTGGTATGGAATCCCATGTTGGACCTTCAAATTTGCTTCAAGCGTCAATTTCATCGTTCAAATCTTTCGTGACTTCATCTTTCAAGTTCTGTGATGTTGTCAACCAAATTGGTCTACTTGTCATTTCACATGGCATAGTCAATATATTAATATAGCTAGTAGCTACGTGGTTAATATTCTAAACTTTTTATCTTATGACATTTTTGATGGAGTGACTAAAATCGGTTGATGATGGAAACATTTTGTTGACATGGCAATTATCAGCCCTTGCTCTCTCTTTCCTACCTGTCACTTGCTCTCCATGTCACCCTTTTTCTCTTTTCTTTCTTTTTCTTAGTTGGTCAAATGTGCCCAGTGAGGAGCAACAGATAGGTAGGGAGGAGAACAAGAGAGCTTCGCCATCTAGATTTTTTCCGCATTAACTAATAATTTAGGCACTTCATCTTAAAATGCTTCATGACATAACTGGTTTATAAAGTGAACTACTCTGATTCCTAAACGACTTTTAAACTTAACCATGGCATAATTTTTTGTTGAGTCATTTGATATTAAAAAGAGAAGATGGTATACAAGTAAAAGAAATTTCTGAGTTTCAATTATGACATAAAGTCACTTGATTGGCTTGGCAGGTCATTGAGATGCACGCTATAGGCTATCTCTTGGTTTTCGCGGTGCCGCTTGTGCTAGCTATCATGAACTTGATGTGGTTTGGGAAGATCCTCAGAGGATTGATGAAAACTTTAGCGAAGAGGCAGTGATGGATGTACAATCTTATCATTTAGCTGGGTCTAACATTTGCTAATTTTCTTTACTGTATAAATATAAATCACAGAAAAGGGAAAAAGGGGGAAAGCCATTTGAAGTAATGTAACTTTCAAGTCCTTGGAAATCAAACTGTTGTAAATGTTACACGCTTTGTACGCTGTTACAAGGATCCTGCTAATTTTTACGACCAAATTAGTTTTACTTGCAATTTTTAAACATTTCATTAGTCTCTATTTATTGTGGTTTTATAAGATTTAATAGATTTATCAACAAATCATTTTTCTTTTGAAAAAAAACTTCATGTCTTATGTAGTGTAGGGTTAATTTCTGATTAATCCAATATTATTTTTAATTAATCGTAATTCATGATTTGCTGTAGATTTTTTATTAAACTCTCTAGCTTCTTTCACATATAAAACAATAGAATGTATTAACAAATATCTCTGTAGTCTGGAAATATGACTATCATATATTTAACTATTTTTCTACTTGATAATTTAAGATAATCATGATTAACTCATCTTTCATGGATAGAGATTTAGTGTTTTTGGTTTTTTTTTTCTCTTTTGTCCAGATGAATTGGGAGATTCTGTAATATTCGTCAATTGGATAACTTGGGTTTCAAGCATCAAGAACATATAAATTGAAACAAAAATAAAATAACTAATTTAACAAGACGCTACAGATACTAATGTGCAAAATTTTGCTCATAATCAAGTTCATTCCACCAACAAACCCCAACATATATTGACTTACTAAAAATTATATCAAACAAAGTCTTTTTGTGCAAAGAGAAGTATCATGTTAGAAATATGATTCGATTTAAATGAATTATTATTGAATGATAACATTAATATCCTTAAATAAGGATAATTTTTTTATTTATTTATCTAAAAACTGTATCTATTCATATTGACTTGATTTTTTTTTGAACATATATTAATTTGACTAAATACTTGTATATTGTTTAGTTTAATGTTTTTTTAGTGATTTGGAGGATTTTGAGAAACAAATTTTGAAATTTTCTTTTATCCGCATGTGAATTACAAAAGCAAAAGCACACCTCCATGTTTATAAATAGACCCCATTAGCTTCATATTCATTAATTCAATTGGAGAAAATAAATTTAGAGACATATTAGAGAGTCTAAGAGTTGAAGAGAGTTCCACAATTTTCAAGTTCATTATTTGAAAAACCTAGAAGCAAGTACAACAAAACCAATTTCTATATCCGGGGGGGGGGGGGGGGGGGGGGGGGGGGATGAATTAGATTATTGTCTAATAATACGAAAAATAAAAATCTTAGCCGATTTTAACTAGATTTACCAGATTAAAGCTTAGGTCGATTTTCTATATCTCAATGTATCGCCTATATGCAAGATTCTAATTAATAATAAACACATAAATAATTAAACTTGTAATAAGTAAAGAGTTTAAGGGTAGAGAAAATGACACCGATTTATAGTGGTTCGGCCAACAAGACTTACGTCCACTCCCCCAAACCGCGCTTGAAGATTTTCACTATCAACAAGTTTTCGTGGCTCACCCGCAACCAAGATTTTTAGCGACTAGGTTCACTCCAAACCTTTACACTTTGAGTTTTAGATAAAGGCTCACTTAAAAACCTCAAGTACGAATTTTGTTCGTAGGCTCACTCGACAACCTTTACGATATAAGTTTTAGATAGAGGCTCACTCAAAAATCTATCACAAGTGTTTGAATAAAAGATTTACAAACTCACTTGAGTACTCACAAAGATAATGAAGATTTTAAGTGTGAGTTGCTTACTCAAGTGTTCTAAGCTCACTACTAAATATTAAAAAGGTGTAGTGTGTGAGCTTGATGTATGAGAGTGTATGATTATGAAGGTTAAAGAAAACTCTATATTTTTACCTTAGTGTAATGTATATGAAGGTTGTGTAACATTGCAAAAATGAATTGGGGCTCAATTTATAATAAAATGCAAAGCAGCCCCAACTTCCCTGTTTGAGACCGGTATGCCGGTCTCCAGACACCGGTATGCCGATCTGACATAATAACGGCTCTCAACGGCTATATTAACATTTTAAACATATCTGTTAGGTTGATATGTTGGCCGGTATGGGGACTGATTTGGTTCTTGTCTGTTCCAGTAAGTATGTTTAGTGATAGGCTCACCGTTATGGACACCGGTATATGGACCAGTATGGTCCGTGCCGGTTTGGCTCACCGGTATGTGGCTGTTGGTTATACATGCCGATTCCAGTGGCTATGCAATTGAGGCATTGTATTTTTGCATGTGAAACCCGATGATGAGTCTCAGTTGGAGGCACTACATTTAAGTCGCGGGAAACGGATGTCGGAAGGGAGGAGCCAAGAATTGACTCATAATCGGATTAAGTTCGTGGTTTAGCTTCAGATTACTTGTGGCTGTCCTTTTTAAAAAATTATTCCCGGCCTAAAAACACTCACAAATCACCTAACCTCGGCCCAAAAATCCCCGCAAGCCCCTTGACCTTGACCTAAAACCCCCCGCAAGCCCGCAAACCCAACCCACCAACCAAACGGCCCCCACACGCCCAACCAAGGCCCACACGGCCCATTTCACCCTAATACACACCCAAATTAAATCAAATATAAGTTAAATATTAATTAGATAATGTAATTAAATAAAATACTAATTAAATCATTTACCAAATTAAATAAAACATAAAAATATATCATGTCTATTTAAACAAATCAAATCCAATATGTTATATACCTAAATTAAAAAGATGACATACCTAATTAAAATCAATCATAACAAATAAAAAATATTGACTTCCTAATCTAACAAATTAAATGCCTAATCCTAACCAATCAAATATATTGTATTCCTATTCTAAACCAAATTTGTCCCCCCTCAATGTTTTGACTTTCCTTGCTCAACACTAAATCAAATCCCTTCCTTGTGAGACAAGGAGTAGCCCTAACCCTTCTCTATATACACAACCCCTAACCAAGACATGCACTCCCATCATTCTCTCTCTCACACGGCACAAACAAAACAAAGCAAGAAAACCAACCCTAAGACGCCTAGCTACACACGGCCACGCACAAATTGAACATATAGCCATCACAAGCCTTCCACTCATACTTCAACAGCCCCATAGCCCTTCGCCACATAGCCTCCACTTTAACACAACTCAACTCACGCCAATCTGCGCACATCACAGCCCACTATCACTCACGATCACTCAGCACACCACTGCACCTTGCCACATCCCCACTCCAAGCCATCATCCGCCCATTCAATCAGCGCGCACCACAGCACGCCACTCACTGCCACCTATCCCCAAAAAAAACCCCTCAATGCCATGCCCAACACAGCCCTTCTGCGTTGCCTTCCATTACACGCCAAAACAGCCCAATGCACTGTCTCTCCCTCACGGCCGCAAACAGCCCCCCCTTCTACTGCCAGTAAATTGCCGCCCATTAGACCCTTAAAACTGACCGAATAAACACCCAAAAACTGTCTTGAAACCGTCCAAAAAACTGCACTGTAACTACCGAGAAAATAGTCCTTGAAGCAGCCCCTCATTCACCTAAAACGGTCACTGAAACAGTACTCCAAACCGAGACAAAAACACCCCAAAACAGTCATCGAAACTGTCCAGAAATAGTGAGCAGAAAATACATCACAAACAGCAGCAAAACGAAGTCAAAACAGTGGCTTGAGCAGCGAAACAGCAAGGTAAAACGCAAACCAGTGAACCAGAAAAGTTGTGGTGTGATAGCCCTTCCGACGATCGTGAAACGCGAGTCCGAGAGTCGGCATAAAAGGTTAGACCTGAGGGTATTTTTCACATTTGTTTTCTGTTTTATTTTCATTATTTATTGAGTATTGTTCGCATGATTGTTATGTGGAAATGCATGTGTGGCCCTTGAGTAGATAAATATGCATGTATTATGAAATATTGTATGTTGTGGCTTTGGAAAAATTGAAAGATGTGTCAACTCTCGCGGGTATATCGGATGGAAACTCGGACATAAATTTCATAGCCGATTCCGAATGGACGGTAGTATGATCTGTACTCGGGATACAACTCCACGTACCGCTTGAGTAAACGACACCTTCTTTTGTTTCATGTTGCTTTGATTTATTTATTTTTCGTCATTTGAATTCCGCATGTTACTTGTTTATGCATGATGCGATCGAGCGCATGGGCTTAGTAAGTTGGATTAAAGGTCCCCTATTTGGAGGGGTTAAAATCCTTTACCACGATGCTTTGCCGCGCCGGTTGATGTGTGTTCGGTTGGATGTAAGATATGTTCAATGTGGAATACTAAGTTTGACATGATTGTCTTTATTTTTGTATGCATGATGCGATCGAGCGCATGGACTTAGTAAGTCGGATTAAAGGTCCCCTATTTGGAGGGGTTAAAATCATTTACCATGATGCTTTGCCGCGCCGGTTGATGTGTGTTCGGTTGGATGTAAGATATGTTCAATCGGGCATACTAAGTTTGATATGATTGTCTTTATTTTTGTATGCATGATGTGATCGAGCGCATGGGCTTAGTAAGTCGGATTAAAGGTCCCCTATTTGGAGGGGTTAAAATCCTTTACCACGATGCTTTGCCGCGCCGGTGTTGATGTGTGTTCGGTTGGATGTAAGATATGTTCAATCGGACATACTAAGTTTGATATGATTGTCTTTATTTTTGTATGCATGATGCGATCGAGCGCATGGGCTTAGTAAGTCGGATTAAAGGTCCCATATTTTGAGGGTGTTAAAATCCTTTACCACGATGTTTTGCCGCGTCGGTTGATGTGTGTTCGGTGGATGTAAGATATGTTCAATCGGGCATACTAAGTTTGATATGATTGTCTTTATTTTTATATGCATGATGCGATCGAGCGCATGGGCTTAGTAAGTCGGATTAAAGGTCCCCTATTTAGAGGGGTTAAAATCCTTTACCACGATGCTTTGCCGCGCCGGTTGATGTGTTCGGTTGGATGTAAGATATGTTCAATCGGACATACTAAGTTTGATATGATTGTCTTTATTTTTGTATGCATGATGCGATCGAGCGCATGGGCTTAGTAAGTCGGATTAAAGTCCCCTATTTTGAGGGGTTAAAATCCTTTACCACGATGTTTTTCCGTGTCGGTTGATATATACTCGGTTGAATGTAGATGTATTCAATCGGGTATACGAAATTTCATATAGTTATCTTTATCTTTGTACGCATTGTAACGAAAGGCGCATGGGCTTATTGTGTTGGATTAAAAGGTTCTCCATTTGGGGGAAGAAAAGTCTAAAAGGATACCTTTACCACGATATTGGCTGTGTCTTTCATCTATTGATTGCATCATCTATCCATGTCTTGGCTTAACGTATTACAATTCATATATCCATGTTATGATAGCATTGAGTATCATTTCTTGTGGTACATCGGATGGAAACCCAGACATAAATTTCGTAGCCGATTCCGAATGGACGGTAGTGCGGTCTGTACTTAGGATACAATTCCACGTACCACTTGGAAAAGTGCTCATATGGGTCATTGTGTCCATATTAGTTATCTTCTTTTGCACCACGTCATAGCATGCTCACTTTAATGCCTAATTGCACCCTTAAGTGTCTTTTTGCATTATGTACTTAGTTGACTCTTCTATTTGTGCATGGACATGTAATGGCTATTTGTTTATGATATATCTATGAAATCACATGTTCGCCATTATTTGATTCGCCTTTATGTGTGCTTGTTTGGTTAGTGTGTGCTTGTGTTTCCATGAATACAATATGCCAATGAAGTTGTATATCCGTTGCTACTTTGATGTACTTTCAAGCATGCAATCTTAGATGTGAAATATATGCAAATTTAGGTGTAAGTTTTATTTTTATGCATGTGAATTTAGAAGCATGATACTCTTGGAAATAAGTGTTACTTAAGCTTGATTAAATTATTACACGAATCCTTTCATTACAAGTGACATAAGTAAGGGACCATTCTGAACCCAACGGTTTGAGGTATTCCCTTGCGAGGGGTGAGTGCGGCCTTAAATCTCATTTTCCCGGTTCACACCGAGTGGCGACTCCATTATTCTCCGGTTTAGTCCCCTGCGGGCTACTCCGTACTCCCAACTAGGTCTTGAGTCTAGGACAGCATGCGTCGCCCAATTCCTGTGTCCTACAGCAATCTCCAAGAAGACCGGTATGGTAGACCGGTATGGGATCGGTATGACTTGTGCCGGTTCCAAAGAGCATCAAAACAAAACAATAGACCGATATGGTCACCGGTATAGCACCGGTATGCCGGTCACAGTATAAAATACAGGATGGGAAGGTTTAAAATATTTTACACATGATCATAATGCATATATATGAATGTGCATGTGTCATATGAGCTTAGATACTTAGATAAACAATTGACATTACATTTTAAAGCTCTAAGCTAAGACTAAGCAAGATTGTCTTCGTTTTGCCGCTAGTCTTCACATTCACGCTCTTCACCACCAATGTGTTTCGAAATCTTTTGTAATGTCTCACTAAGTGCGTCGAAGACTTCAAGTGTTGAAGTCATCAAAATCCATCACGTGATTGGGTCGCTAACAGAAGCAACATGATCAAGTTTAAATTTTTTGATAGTAAAGTTTTTTCCTAAAACTATTTTTGATAAATAAATTCTACAAATAATGTCAAAAACAGTTTTAGCTTAAAAGCCTTAAATCCTATACTAAATGGAGGCTTAATCTAACTTATACGTGTAAATTAAGTGAAAGAATCAAGTGTCCATGGCACATGTTTGTTCGTTCCATGGATGATGGATTTATACAATCTGATCTAAAATTACGAAGATATTGGCAAAACTACCCATGATCTCAAATGAAATTTGATTAACTTAGATCATTGAAAAATATCTTAACTGCTTGTACTAACATATATATTACCCTTACATTATTAATAAACTAGTTGATAACCCGTGTAAACGTTGAATTTCGCATTCGGTCTACAATTGAGAATTTATATATTGGGGGCATCAGCGGTCCTACAAAACAAAGACAAAGTGAGCGTGGAGCAACTACCCACCGATGTGATGGACTCCGTAGGCACTCTGACACTCAAGTCAGTGATAGTGATGATCGAAAAAAAGGGAAAAACAAGACAAATTGTTACCTTGATCTTCATAGTTTGTTACCGTAAGGGCGGTAGGCTGGTGTTTAGGAAATGATGTATGCTTTGAGAACTCGAGTGTGAGAGTCAAAGCTTGAATGCCTTAATCCCTTAGACCTCATCTCCTTTTATAGGCTGTGAAAGTAGCCTCTTAGTCGATTTAGGATTCCTTGGAATAGTTGAATTTCAATCCTATTAGGAGAGGGTAGTAGAGTTAGGATTGAATTATGAGTGCCTAGGTGTCTGGGATTAGGTGTAATCCATATTGTACTTGGATTGGTGTTTAGTGGCGGGAACCTATGTTGATTGGGCTTTTTCGGTAGCCCATGATGCCATTAAGGCCAGATGAAGGCCATGAGACATGAACTTGTGCGAGTTTTTCATGTGGGCCCAAGTGTCGTCTGAGACACAATGACGTTTAGATCCTTAGCCCAAATTAAGACCATGTAGTTTATCCACTACTCTCTAAGTCAATGAGTCATTGGCTTGGAGAGAAATTAACAAGTATGTCATTTGGAATATTGATGTTGCTTAGACTAGACGAAGGTCATGCGACATCCACTGGACCAGATGAGGATCCATAAGTCTTCAAGATCGACTAAAATTTAGGAATGTCCAGAAGATAATCGACCCGATGAAGATTAATGGGTATGTCCCGTCGGCTGTACCAGATGAAGGTCCAGGATAATCTCAAGTCGACTGGATCTGACGATAGTCTAGGAGAGTCTTCAATATCGTCTGGACCAGATGAAGGTCCGGGTTTTAACCTGACTCGACAAGGGTCACATGAAATGTTCCCGTCGACTGGACCAGATAAAGGTCTAGGATAATCTCCAATCGACTGGACCTGATGATGGTCCATGGGAGTCTTCTATATCGTCTGGACCGATGAAGGTCTAGGTCTTCAACCTAACATGACGAGGGTCATGGGGAATGTTCCCGTCAACTGGACTAGATGAAAGTCCAGGATAATCTCTAGTCGACTGGACCTGATGATGATTCAGGGGATTCTTCAATGTCGTCTGGACCAGATGAAGGTCCAAGTCTTCAACCCAACCCGACAATGGTCATAGGGAATATTCATGTCGACTAGACCATATGAAGGTCCAGGATAATCTCCAGTCGATTGTACTTGATGATAGTCTATGGGAGTCTTCAATGTCGTCTGGACTAGATGAAGATTCAGGTCTTCAACCTGACCCGACAAGGGTCACGGGGAATATTCTCGTCGACTAAACCAGATGAAGGTCCAGGATAATCTCCAGTCGACTAGATCTGATGATGGTCCATGAGAGTCTTCAATATCATCTCTAGATCTTCACTCTTAGTCTACCATATAATTGATGTCGACTGGACTCTTAGTACTATATTATCAGAGGTGTTATGAGTCTACCATATTGATTGGGTTAATCGTGTCGATTGGGATCACTATGTCGACTGACATTGCCTTTGTGCCTAAAACCACAAACATGGTTAGTTGTATTGATAATAAATATTTGTACATATCGACTGAGGCATGTGTCGTCTGAGTCGAATGGTGGTTTTTAGATGTCCGCTAAAATAAGGGCTCTACCATATCGTTTGGATTCGATAAATATATCTTTATATGGCTTGGACCAGATGAGGCCCAACGATACCGTCTGGACCAGGCGAAGGTCCCATGATGTCGTTTGGCGATGTGAATGCAGCGTCATGTTGCAGGTAGAAGTCTTTTTACGTCGTCTGGGGAGGCAGCAATCATTTTTTGTCATCTGGATATGATGTATTTTATGGAGGATACTTCTCGATCGATTGGGTTTATTGGAAGTCAATAAGCGTATTCTCATTTCGGTTGGAAGAAACACATTGTAGGCACTGCATTTTTACATGTAAGTCCCGATGATGAGTCTCGTATGGAGGCACTACCTTTTAAGTTGCGGAAGTCACGGGAAACGGAAGTCGGGAGGGAAAATTCAAAAATTAATCGCTCATCAAATTTAAATTCGCTAGTTAGCCGCAGGTTCACTTAGTCGATTTTTGTTTCAAACGTTAACCTTGGCCCAAAACCCCTGCACCCACCAAAAGCCCATATGCACCTATCCAAAACCCTAATCCTAATACACCACTATACATGGACAAAACCCTACTGCCTTCTTCACCCTCTCTCTCTCTGAACCAAACGTGAACAACGAAAGCCCTAGACCCGGTCCCTCTCCATGATCACTCTCATCTTCTCTCGGCTGGAATAAAAAAAACCATAGACCATAAGCCTTCTCTCTCAGCTCCCCAAACGGCAACAGACTCTCACGCCCCTCCTCTCTCAGAACACCATGGAGAAGAGAAACACTAACGGCAAAAACAAACAGAAGCAGAATTGTAAATTAAGTCTTAGAGAAATTGTAAGATTTCGAAATCTTAAAAGTGAGAAAGACAATGAAGGGTTGGGGAAATTTAGAGGTTGAGACTGGTGAAAATAAGTGATATGAGCAAATGGATAATTATTAATTCTCTACGATTTGGTATTGTTATTGATATTTATATCAGGGATCGTATAGTTGTGCTTGTTGGATTGTGTTTAAAAACTATTATAAGGGAAGCATTGGGGTTTGTGGAATTGGTGAAGAGGCAACAATTAGAGAGGGGTTTAAAAAGTATGAGTCCAAAGTGTCCTGGTTTGAAACAAGTTTTGATGTGGTTAGCTTCTCAGCTTTCTGTTTTGTATAGGCAAGTTAATGGAAGATTTTTTACCATTAAGCAATGCATATTGGGGAGTGCATCCGGTCTGTTGTTTCCAATGGAGCAAAGTTTGGTCGAGTCTATGGATTTGAAAGGTGAGCTGAGTTTACTTGTTAGCCACAGTGATACTAGGGATGTCAAAGTTGAAGATCCACTTGAAACGAATGCTAAGTCTGGATTAGATGAAAGGGTAGGTGAAACTGTTCACAGCAAAGTGATTTTCGTGTCTCATGTTCGTAGGAAGAAGGGTAGCAAACTGTTCGTAGGAAGAAGGTGAAGCGAACATCGTTATAGGTTGTAAGAGATATGATTGAAGAATACATGGAAGAAATCAATGAAGCTGGAGGAATTAAATATTTTGAGAAGGGATATCAATAGGGTAAGATGTTACCGTCCAAATCCTCTACGCATGACCTCAGTATGGATATCGATGATGGCAGAACAAGTGATGGTGATTCATTTGAGGCAGTAAGAAGTAACACATATTATTCTAGGAAACACCCTCACTATGATCATGATATTGAATCTACATCAATCAAGGATACTTTGACTAGAGATCGTGAGCCATCAAGACAGGATCTTCATGGGCAGCATGGACATCTACAAGAGCGAAACAATGTTGATAGGGAAAAAAACATGGTGATTATCATTCCAGAAAAATAACGAACAGCGAGCGGAAATAACGAGTGAAAATGAAGAAAACAGCGAGCAGAAACAGTGAACCAGTGAAAACAGCGGAAACGTTAACCCTTCCGGTGACGTCCCAACGCACTCCCGAGAAGCTACTTAAAAAGGTAAGACCTGAGAGCACCCTTTGTTATATTTTGTTTTGTCGTTCTGGAAACGGCGTGCTTGGTTGGATGTGGAATACGTCCAACAGGGTATGCAAAGTCCTACACTGAAAACGGCCAAATTCTTTGGTCACATATTTATTATTCCGTATTTATCTTGCATTATTAGTCTTTTATTATTTCGCATTTAATTTCCGTTTATTGTTCTTTTATTATTCCGCATTTGTTTTATTCTCTTTGGTTATTTATAGTTATATGCATTATCATATTTCATGTATGTCAATATTGGGTTAATGATTGTGTTGTGTTAATGCTTGAGTGTTGCCTCTCGTGGTATATCGGATGGAAACCCAGATATAAATTTCGTAGCCGAATCCGAATGGACGGTAGTGCGGTCTGTACTTTGGATACAACTCCACGTACAGCTTGAGGAAACATTCACGAATATGTTCATGAAATTGTGTGCTTGTCGTTATGATGATTTACTTTCAAAGCATGCAAACTTAGACATAGGATTTACTTTCATGAATGCGAACTAGTTCTAAGTTACTCTTGAACATATATGTTGCGTAAACTTGGTCAAGTTATTGCACAAATCATATCGTCACAAGTGGCATAAGTAAGGGACCATTCCGAACCCAACGGTTTGAGGTCTTCCATTGCGAGGGGTGAGTACGGCCTTAAATCACATTTTCCCGGTTCACACCAGGTGGCGACTCCATTATTCTCCGGTTTAGTCCTCCGCGGGCTGCTCCGTACTCCCAACTAGGCCGCGAGTCGAGAACATCATGCGTCGTCAAGTTATGTGTCCTACACACACCACTTTACGCATCGTGTCAGCCATACAACATCCTTTCTTGCTGTTTAAGGGACATGGTCGTTTTTGATCTTAATCAAGGGCTTGGAAGGTCAACCTCTCCCAAGCAACCTTAACTATGTCTTTCGGTGAGCCAAAATATCCCCAAACGATGTCGAGGTTTGTCATCCCATATGCATTGAGCCTAGTTGGGCTATATGGATTTATGAAATGGGCCTTCATGGGCTTTGGGCTTCTGTTTGATGGCTCACAACTGTAACCCTAATGGGAATTTCGAGGGGTTTTAGGCTAAAAAATGAGGCACCATAAGGAGATGGGCATAAGTGAGGTTAGAGGCTCATTTGTCGTATTCTCAAAAATCTCTCGCTTTGCAAGTTGGAAGAGATCTCCTGATCTCCAAGGTATTCTTCATTATCCTCTCTTGTTCTTCAATTCTTTCAAATTGTTCATAGAGTAGATTCAATTGTTCTTGTTCATTTAGGTAGTTTGATCCTTAGGAGATTGGTAGCATATGAAGAATTGTGTTTGTGGAATTAGGTTGTTTGATCTGTATGACGTAGAGACTTTGAAGATATAATTGTTTGTAGGCTTGAATATAGTCGATTGGAGTAATGTTGAGTGGGAGTATCATGGGATCTAGTGATACCCTTATAGAGATATATTTTAGATCCCTTAATAGGTCTTCTAGGTCTCCAAGTGAGTCGACTGTGGAGGAAAGTGGTTTCGAATGGTCGTATGGATCCCCAGCTGAAGGTATGACATTAGTGGCAGTCAACCCACCTTTAGGGGTACCAAATGATGTGAGGCCACTCTGGACATTGCTTGTCTCGGGGGAGTCGAGTGGGACTCCAAGCACTAGTGAGCCGACTACTATCTTAATGAAGAATCATACTAGTCGAGTGATTGAGCAATCGATGAGGGAGATGAGATTGAGATACCGGTTTCCTCAGTCGGTCAAGGTTAGACTAGCCATGTCGAATGAAAGGATTGATTACATGATACTTGGGTGGATAAGGTTTTATGAGTGTCCATTTGCTGATGGACTAAGATTCATAATGCCTAGGTTAGTCTGGGGGTATTGAACCACTATGAGTTGGCTCCCTCACAATTGATGTCTAACATCTAGGGATGGCAAAATCTGGATCCGGACCCGGGTCCGTTCGGATCCGGAAGCATTTTACTTACCCCGGGTCCGGTTCTGGACTCGGGTAAATAGACACGGGTCCGGACCCGGGTTTACCCGGTCCGGATCCAGATACCTGGTTATTTATTATTTTACTATTTTTAATTTTTAATTATATTATTTTATATTTATATTTGGATTTTGTCAATTTTATTATTTTTATTTCAATTCTTTTATATTTTTTAATTATATTCTATTATATTTATATATATATATATACATATTATTTTATATTTTTTATTATATTTTAATTTATTATATTTATTTTTTATTATTTTTTTTCCGGACCCGTGCAATCTCGGGTCCGGATCCGGATTCGTCCGGGTCCGAATTTTTAAGACCTGGGTCCGGATTTTTTAATCTCGGACCCGGATCGTCCGATTCCATGTGGATCCGGGCCGGGTCCGGGTCTCTTTGCCATGCTTACTAACATCTAGAGGGTGTTGTTGTCGATTTAATGTACATCGTTTGAGTTGGGGATAGATTTTGGAGTGAGAGAGCTGATGTACACCTACTACATTAAATAGCACCTAGCCGCGAATGGGTGGTATCACTTGTATATTCGCCAGAAGAAGGAAGTCTTAATGTTGGGGTTTACAACAAATGATATGGAAGACTGGCAACTTTTTATTTTTTCGTGAGAGGAGAAAAAGTTTTTGGGTCGGCTGGAGCTGGCCGAATCTCTGAACATTGGAGCTCGTCAAGTGAGTGTTTTCCTTTAAAAATTATATTTGTCTCTTTTGTTGACCAAACCTTATTTCCTTCTTTTTTGCAGGTTTATTACACAACCGAGCCTTCGACACTACCAGCAGCGTCGTCTCAAACACCAAGTTCATCTTGAGCCTTCCCACTCCACAAAGGAACTGGAGTTCCATTTTGGAGGAAAGAAGACTGAGGCTCACCCCACTATGTAAAGAAGTTGTTGATACTGAAAGTATTCATTTGGCCCATAGTAGGCTTATTTTGGCTTTAGTGGTGGGTATTTGGTCTTGTCGAATGCTCTATGGAAAACTCATTTTTTAAGGCCATTAACTTCTTAGGAATTTTTATGCTTAACCAAGATTATGTTGGGTCGCTTCAAGATCCCCACGATAGAAGAAATAAGGGCCAAGAGGAAAAATATGAAGGCCAGGGGAAAGGAATTAGAAGCATAGCCTTTCCCTCAAGAGTTAAAAGGGGTGGCCTCGGCAGAGTCTTAGACCATGGTGGCAGGTGTCGTCTGGGACCATTGCTCCATCAAAGAATTGTAAGGCTATTTCAAAACCGTAGGAGGACTTGGAAAATATGATTATCAAGATTCCTCACGAGATGAAAATTATCTACGAACCTTCCAGCCTTTCCAAGTTTGTTCGGGGGCTGTTGCTTGAGGAAGACGATAGTCGGTTGGCTGATATGGGCCCATCTGGAGTCAACCATGAAATCTGAAATGGTAACTATGCATGACAATCAAGTATGGGACTTGGTTAAACTTCCTGAAGGAATTTAACCTATTGGTTGTAAATGTCTTTATAAAATGAAGCAAGGGCCCGATGGAAAGGTGGAAACCTTTAAGGCTCGACTGGTAGCGAAATGTTACACTCAATATTCTGGAATTGACTTTGAGGAAATTTTTTCACTAGTAGTCATGCTAAAATCCATTAGGATTCTTTTAGCCATTACTGCATATCATGACTATGAGATATGGCAGATAGATGTAAAAATCACGTTCTTAAATGGATTCCTCGAGGAGGATATCTATATGGAACAACTAGAAGGTTTCGTATCCAGTAAGATTTCAAACTTAGTTTGTAATCTCAAGAAGTCTATTTATGGACTTAAACAGACATCTCAAAGTTGAAATCGTCGTTTTAATGAGACAGTTAGATTATCTTGATTCATCAAGAACGAGAAAGGACCATGTATTTATAAGGAAGTTAGTGGGAACATGATAATAATGGGGCGGTTGTGGAAACCCTATGGTTGGATCAGTGTCCCGTGCAGTAGAAGTGGGTCTAACCAAATGATATCAGGGATAGGTATATTTTAAAATATTTTAATGAAAACTACATTCTGATACGAGTCCGTAGGAAAAAATGGGGGACCAAATTGAAGTCCGAAAACTCCGGAACTGAGAAAATGAAGTATTAGTGTTCATCAGCTCTTGGTGTCGCGATACGGAGGATTGGGAGTCACGACGCCTAAATTTGCGAGAGAAATATGCGAGAGCTTAACGTCCTAGAGTCGCGACGTGCAAATGAGAGAGTCGCGATGCCCGGATGTCTGATGCTCAGTGTCAAGACGCTGGAAGGTCAGTGCTGTGATGTTCCCCTAGACAGTGAGAAATTTCAACCTTCAAATCAATCCTAAACACTTCTGATTTTCTCCTATCATTTTAATACTCCTTAAAACTAATTTTAACATCAAAACCAACCACAACACATGTTATACAACTAACATACATGTATTCTAAATACATATATGCATTTATTTGAATCCCATTATGAAATGTCTCATGAACAATTCTAGTTCACCCAAATGTGGTCAAGTGATTCTAGAATGATAGCCATAACTCTAAGCTTTAATCTAGAGTTCCAAACTCTTATTATTTGTTCCATGTCCAATATAAACATAGTTCACCTAATTACAAGTATATTGTGTTTATACTTCCAAAACATCCTAACACAATTCATTATTAGCCTTATTTCAACTTTAAGCTATGTAATCATTCATCCAATACATAATTCATCACTATATGTCTCACTAATGAAAACTCACTAATGAAGAATATAGCTTATGAGAAGATCAAACATTACCTAGTAAGCTTGATACAAATATCATTCTCATTCTCCTTTGTTGAAATGGTTGGAGAACTTCCAAGGTTTGCAAGCTTGACTCCAAGATCCAATCTTAATTCCAATGCTAGCAAGCTTCACTCCAAGATCCAATATTGATTTCTCCTAGATGAAATGTTGTAGAGAACTTCCAAAGCTTCTCAAAATACTTATCTAACTTAGGCTAACTTCTCCAAGAATTACTTGTATTTAGCTTTCACAAGCTTAATTAAAACTTTACTCAAACTTGCTATTTATAGCAAAACTTAAGTAATTTTTAATTAATAAAAGTTTTAATCAACTTTTATGTAGGCTTAATATAATTTGTCCAAATATGTATAATTAGGTGTGACTAATCACCTTTTTCTACCACTTTGATTTAATCCAATTAAATCAAGACAAATCTTAATTAATGGATTAGTTATATGTCTTCCATTTTGATTTAATCTAATTAAATCATGCTAAAAACATCTATAATTACATATTTAGAATTATCAAAATATCCTCGAATGGTAGAGACATTTATGAATTTACAATTAAGCCCTTGTGCAATTATTGAACAAATCCAATAAATCCATTAGGTCAAAGTAAATAATCAATGTTATCCAATAACATTTGATTATCTTAGATGATAATTATAATATCGAGTATTATTTTTTATCAAAATTAATCGGCTACCTAAGTACTCAACGACACTTCATATTGGGACTCCTTAAGTTCAGACATGTTCGTTATATAAGCCTAGCTAATATGTACGCAATTCGGCCACCTCCGAATTCGCTAAGAGCACGACCGACCTTTCTGAACTATACAAGTCGAGGTCATCACATATGTTTATCGATCTCTTCGTCGTAGGCTATCCGAGTTGTGCTTAGGAAACATATAATACATCATCAAGTTTCGGAGACGCACATCTCATGTTGACATGCCCATGATTCTTTACAACTAATCAGAACCCATTTCTGATATATGCGATCCACCCTAGGTGATTGACTTTGGCCAAATTTTTAAGAATCGTGACTTACTTATATGGATACTTAAACCCTTTATTGTACACATATGGGCCGATGGATCCTATCTTGATTCGTACTTGATTAATGAGTGCATCGATCTACACCCAAAGAACATCTAGAGGCCAGACCATGGAAGGTTTCTGACATACATGGCATCAAAGTGTGGAGGATCTCACACAAAATCAATGTTATCCTATAGTCAAAGGATTGCATATGTTACTCGACTCGAGGAGATTCCTATTGACGGTGGTGTGTACTTTCAACTATTAGGAATCACTTGTGAGTCATTCAGTATTCAGTCCAACCAATACCCACATGTCTATACGAGCTTCCAAAGCTCATGGTACATCGGGTTAAACCATTGGAACTCCAATTCTAATATACGACATGTGCTAGTCTTCTAGGTTATAGGAATTCGACCGTATTCCAAGACCAACAACTAGGAATATTTACTTTAAGAATAATTTATAATAGTAATATTATCTCAATATCGGACCACCTAGTGTATAGTATTACTACAAAACTATTCTAAAGTCGATGTCATTCTTAGTATATTTATACTTCAATCCAATATGCATAATGACAATATCATAAATAAGGTATGGAATGAAAATGTAGTTATTTTATTAATAAATAATAAAATATACAATACATTATTCGGATTGGCACTCCAATCACCAACTCCAACATATAGTATTTCTTGTATTGTATGTAGACGATATCCTTATTATTAGGAATGATATAAGATTGATGCAAAGTGTGAAATCCTACATTTGCAAGAACTTCTCTATGAAAGACATGGGTGAAGCTTCCTATATACTGTGTATAAGGCTCTGCCGGGATAGAGTAAGGAAGCTTATAAGGTTTTCCCAATACACGTACATAGATAAGATATTAGAATGGTATGGTTTTACTAACTGCAAGGCAATAAATGTTCATTTTCAATACGACATACATCTTTCGAAAAAAATGACACCTCAGACTGAGGAATAGAGAGTTAGAATGTCTAAATTTCCAAATGTTTTTTGTATTGGAAGCATTATGTATGCTATGCTTGTAGGAAACAGCTTTTCCTTAGCGCAGCGGATGTGGTGGCACCAGCTCCGGTATAGACCTTTAAAATTTTCTTGGCCTTCTCTTTTATTGAAGTCGAACTCCACCAAACACTTGATGAATTCCTTTAAGATTCTACCGTAGAATCAACCACCCAATCTTCCTGAAGTGTGGGCTTCACTTACAAAGATCAACCTCTAAACTATTTAGAGAAGTATCAAACTCTAAACTAAATGATATTGTCATAAATTCTTTTGGAAAGATGAACTATATCAATATCTAACTCAAGTAGAATTTTTATGTCTTAACAATTAAGAAAAAATTCTTAATTTTCAGACTCTCTCACAACTTTTGTGTTTGCTTGAATTTTCTCTCTAACTCTAATTTTTGTGTGTAAATGGTTTTTGCAAAATTCACTCTATTTATAGAGTGGAAAATGTAGAGAATTTATTCTTTCCAACTTCAACCACCAACATCCACTCACTTTTTAAATAGAAAAAATACTTGAGTAGAGTGTCAACTAAAACCATTTGATAATGGAACAAGTTAGGTAATTAAGTCAAAATTAATTAACAAAAACTTGGTGGATGATTTGGCAAACCATTAAGGTTTGTCTTGATAATGCAGTTACCATTATCAAATAATGATGTCATAATTATCTCATAATTATGCATTATCAATGATGATGTAATAATTATCTCATAATTATTCATGATGTAATAATTATCTTATAATTATTATTTGATTATCTCATAATAAAAAATATTAGAAAATATAATATTAAACTAATTTAATATTATTTTCATTTGTGACAAAAATTATTATTAATCATATTAATAACATATAAATATAATGTGAGCATATTATTAGACAATATAATTATATTAGGTTTGTTACAGTTAATCGAGCTAGCACGGGGACCAAATGGACCTACGGTTCCGAGCTCCAATAATTCCGAAATATTAATTAAAACTCTTTTAATCAAATATTACGAATTATTAACTCCGTGTTATTCCACTAAAAACTTGAATTTGAACTCCCGTTACCGTAGATGGAAAATTTTAGCCGAACACTTCGATGTCCATCAATATAGTCACTATATGGATATAGCCCTTCATGAATATCTCATAAATAGAGCCAAGTCATAAGTCCGTTATATCCCTCTAAATATTTTGTCTCTTAAGCACCAGTGATTCTATAATGAACAATTAAATCACAACAATTATGAATATTAAAACTTTCTATTCGTAATAGAAAAGTTGAGCGCTAAAATTGTTCAAGTCCCAAATCAATTCTTAAAAGAAATATTCTTATGCTTCTCGAAAGAAGGAGTGAATTCCATATCTATGTAAAATATTCCCAACTACACACCAAACCATATCCCCAAAATATGTAGTTATTGGTCGGGAATGCTACACCAACCTCACCATAGTAAATTAAAGGACATAGTCTGACATGCAGGAGTTCGTAATACACTCAGGATTAAGATCGAATCCATATATGACCATCTAATAGATAAAATGAATTTCTTCGGTTAACGGATATTAAAAGAAATTCGTATTTATTTAAGTCCAGTCTTATATCATCTCATCATACAAGGTGCCTCCATTCCCATGTCACTACATGTACGATCCTGGATCAAGGTCGTCATACAAGTATATAATGGACCGCAGCTATAGATATACCACAAACAAAGTACCCTATTTGTTTGCTCTCTATGGACTATTTAGATTACTAACTCCAGACTTAAATCCTCTCGTGCATCAAACATACACTAAGTCTGAAGGTACAAGAGTAATCAAGATAAATAAGACAATTGGACAATATGCGATTTAAATCAAACAACTTTGATAAATGAATAGTGCATTTATTATTATTACAATAATCAATACTGTTTTACAATACATAAAGCTCTAGGGCATATATCCCAACAATGCTATGTACAAGGCCTGATATCAGTTTCAGTGTTAGTGTTACTAGCCGATATCAATGTGATCCGGGTAATGGTCATTGGACAGCTGTGAAATATATCATGAAATATCTTAAGGGTACTAAGGATAAGTTTCTAATATATGGAGAAGATGAGCTGCAAGTTAAAGGTTATACAGACTCTGACTTCCAAAGAGATTAGATGATAGAAAGTCTACATCTGGATACATATTTATCCTTAATGGCGGTGCGATTAGTTGGCACTGTTCAAAGTAAGGCTCTACAGCTGATTCCATCACTGAGGTGAAATTTATAACGGTTTCGGAAGATACTAAAGAAGCTGTTTGGATTAGAAATTTTATCACAGAACTTGGCATTGTGCCTAGTATTGAGGATCTGATCCCACTATAATGTGATAATAGCGGAGCCATTAAGAAGGCTAAACACGTCGAAAGGAAATATCACGTGATTAGAGAAATTATCGAACAAAGTGACAATGGTCTTGAAGGTTCAAGGACAAGACAACATAGCAGACCCGCTTACTAAGGCCTTACCTCTTAAGTTATTTGATAAACATGTGGATGAGATGAGACTTCGGTACCATCTGGATTGGTACTAAGCAAATGAGAGTTTGTTGGAGTTGGTTCTTGGAGTGCCAAATCGAATAATGTATTGTACATTATATTTTATTATTTACTAATAAAATAACTACATTTTCATTTCAAACTTGTTAATGATAATGTCATTATGTATATTAGATTGATATATAAATATGTTGAGAATGACATCGACATTAAAATAGTCATGTAATAATATTAGACACTAGATGGTCCGACATTGAGATAGTATTACTATTATAAACTATTCTTAAAGTAAATATTCTTAGTCGTTGGTTTTGGGATACGGTCGAATTCTTATAACCTAGAAGACTAGTACATGTCGTATATTGAAATTAGAGTTCCAATTATTTAACCCAATGTACCGTGAGCAAGGGAAGCTCGTATAGACATGTGGGTATTTGTTGGAGTGAATACTGAATGACTTACAGGTGAATCCAAATAGTTGGAAGTACACATCACCGTCAATAGATTCTCCTCGAGTCGAGTAGCATATGTCATCCTTTGACTATAGGATTAGACCCGGCCACGGTTCCGGTTCGAAATCAAAATCAAACCGGAAAGAATAGTCTGGTTCTGATTCCGGTTCCTTTTCTGGAATCGGAACCAGAACCGATTTCGTACGATTTGGTTAGGATTCCCACCCTAGCCGAACCGTTGGAATCGGATGGTTCCAATATAATATAAATAAATTTTTTTAAGTTTAAGCTATTTATTTTATTTTTCATTTAAGTTTTAAATTTAATATAAAAAATTCAAATAAATAATTTTTTTAATTATATTTATTTGGTAATAATATCCCATTATAATTTTTTAAAATTATTTTCCATTTTTTTAAATTATTTAAAAAAGAGTAAAATGGAATCGTCCAGTTCGGTTCCAGTTCCCGGTTCCACTAGCGTGGAATAGAGAACAGTTTGGTTCGGTTTCGGTTCGGAACCGAACCAAACCGAACCGTTGGCCAGGTCTATTTAGGATAACATTGATTTAATATGCGATCCTCTACATTTTGATGCCATATATGTGAGAGACATTTCATGGTCTGACCACTAGATGTTCGTTGGGTGTGGACCGATGCACTCGTTAATCAAGTGTGAATCAAGATAGGATCCGTCGGCTCGTATGTGTACCATAAGGGGTTTAGGTATCCATGTGAGTAAGTCACAATTCTTAAGACTTTGGCCAAAACCGATCACCTAGGGTTGATTGCATATATCAGAAATGGTGCTCTGATTAGTTGTAAAGAATCGTGGATATGTCGACACTATGAGATGTGTGTCTCGGAAACTTGACGGTGTAATCTATGTTTCATAAGCACAACTCGGATACCCTATGACAGAGGGAATATTAAACATATGTGATGACCTCGACTTATATAGTTCAGAAAGGTCGTTCGTGTTCTTCGCGAGTTCGGAGGTGGCCAAATTGTGTACATATTAGCTAGGCTTATATGACGAACGTTTCTGAACTTAGAGAGTCCCAATATGAAGTGTACTTGTTGAGCACTTGGGTAACCAATTAATTTTGATAAAAGATAATATTCGATATTATAATTATCAAATGTTATTGGATAACATTGATTATTTACTTTGACCTAATTGGATTAATTCAATATTTACACAATGACTTTGTAGTAATTTAATAATTATCTCTACCATTTGAGGATATTATGGTAATTGCAAGTATGTAATTATATGTGTTTTTGGCTTGATGTAATTGGATTAAATCAAAGTGACAAACATTGAACTAATTCACTTCTTAATCATTGTCTTGATTTAATTGGATTAAATCAAAGTGATAGACAAATGTGATTAGTCACATCTAATTATACATATATGGATAAATTAGATTAAGCCCACATAAAAGTTTATTAGAATTTTTATTAATTAAAAATTGCCTAAGTTTTGCTATAAATAGCAAGCTTTAGGAATGTTTTAATTCAGCTTGAGAAAGCTAAATACAAGCAATTCTTGAAGAAATTAGCATAAGTTAGAGAAGTGTTTAGAGAAGCTTTGTGAGGTCTCTACAATATTTCATCTAGGAGAAATCAAGATTGGATCTTGGAGAGGAGCTTGCTAACAGTGAAATCAAGATTGGATCTTCGAGTCAAGTTTGCAAACCTTGGAAGCTCTCCAACCATTTCAACAAATGAGAGGTAGATCGAATATTGCATCAAGCTTACTAGGTATGTTTGAACTTCTCTTAAGCTATGTTCTTCATTAGTGAGGTTTTCATTAGTTAGATATATAATGATGAATTATGTATTGGATGCATGATTACATACCTTGAAGTTGAAATAAGGCTAATAGATTGTGTTAGGATGCTTTGGAAGTATAAACACAATATGCTTGTTAATTAGGTCAAAGATGTGCATGTTGTACATGGAACAATTAACAAGAGTTTGAAACTTTATATTAAAGCTTAGAGCTATGGCTACCATTCTAGAATCACTTGACCACATTTGGCTGAACTAGAATTGTTCATGAGACATTTCATAATGGGATTCTAAATTGGTTTGTGTTAGATTCAAACAAATGCATATAAGTATTCAAAATACAAGTATGCTAGTTGTATAACATGTGTTGATGGTGGTTATGAAGCTAAAATTGGATTTTAGGTGTATTTGAAGTATTAGAAGAAAATTGGAAGAGTTTAATAATTGTTTGAAGTAGAAAAATACTCACTGCCTAGGGTAGCCTCGCGACTTTGATCCTTCAGCGTCGCAACTAGGAGTGGAAAAACGAATCAACGAATCGAATTTGTATCGAATCCTAAACGAATCGAATCGAAATGTGATGGATTCGTATTCGATTCGTTTATTAAACGAATCCTAATATCAGGATTCGTATTAAACGAATCGAATATGAATATTCGTTTAGTCATGATATTATTTAATATCATAATTTACCATAGTTGATTTACATTAATTCTTCATAAATATATACACATAAAATATGTAATTAATATATTTATTAAAATATCTCACCAAATATCGAAAATATTATTTTTTTCTATGATAATTAGTCATAATTTCTCGATTCTTAATTGAAAAATAATAATAACTAGTAAAAGAAAATAATAAAATGAATCGTAAACGAATCAATGAGCTTATATTCGTATTTGATTCGTTTAATAAACGAATCGAATCGAATTGACTCATTTATTAAACGAATCCATTATTTCAAATCCGTATTCGTTTTAAAGCGAATCGAACGAATAAGCGAATCTTAACCCAGATTGACACTCATAGTCGCAACACCGAGCATCATACCTAATAGCGTCGCGACACCCATCCTTCCGCGTCACGACGCCGAGACGTTCAGCTCTCGGAGTTTCTCTCGCACTTTGGAGCGTCGAGACACCCAAGCTCATGCGTCGCGACGCAGAGAGCTGATACCTACTGAAACTTTATTTTCTCGATTTCGAAGTTTCTGGACTCCGTTTTGGTCTTCGCTTTTTCCTACGAACTCAAAACGGAATGTAGTTTTACATAAAAATATTTTAAAATACACTCATGCTAGATATCCATAAGTTATACCCACTTTCACTGTGCGGGGCACCGATCCTATGTTGGGGTTTTAGCACGGGAGCAGCGGAAGCGCGCGGTTCGAGCGAAATTGTAACTTTATAACTTTTAAAATTACTGAATAAATTATTCGATATCCAATATGAATAATTCATTCATATTTCACCTAAATATATTTATTCGATATCAAATAATGACATAAATAAGTTAGAAACACTATGTAAATTTTACGAAAACGTTTTTCCGCAAAATGGCATAAAACGTATTTTTATCCGAACCGACCAACCAACACACATGGGGCTGCCCAGGTCAGCTCCAATAGTGCTTGGGCAGTTCATGGGCTGCCCAAACAGTGACCAATTCACTCTTTGGACAGGGAACACCCGGTAACACCGTTTTTCACCGTTTTTGCATATTTCAACTCCGAAATAATTTCCGAAAATTGTTCCAATGCCCAAAACACATCCAATATATTTATACCACCAAAATCACAGAAATTTCAGATATGATTTAGTAACCAAAAATATCATTTTTCATGCTTTAAATCCAATTTTCTCAACATTAATCATATTAATAGTTACACCAACCAAAGTCACCACAAATGAAGAACTCAAGAAAAATTCAAGGAGTTACAAGAGTGGTCATAACACTCTAGAATGATAAAAAATCATCAAATGATAAAATTGAACTAATATTACACTAATATTATTCAATCAAACTTCACACATGCATCTAGCCTCCAAATTCATCCTCCAAATCAAAAAGTCCCAAAATCTAAGAAAGGAAGAAACCCTAGAACTATTATAGATATTCAAGAACAAGAAACAAGTTTTCTAAGTTTAAGATTATTGAAGATTACCTCAAAATCTCCTAATTTCCTTAAAATTTCTTCTTGATTTCTTCACTTTCTTCATTGGTTCTTCAAGAAAATTTTGGGAACTTTTCTTCTTCAAGGGTTCAGCCATGGAGTCTTGTTCAAAGAGAAAATAAAAAATTTTCACTTTAAATACCAAACATAACCGACTTTAGGGGGATTAAGGGTATTTTGGTCAATTAATCTAATTAATTAATAATAATAAGCTTTAAGTTAACAAATCCAATTTGTAAACTTTAAGCTTAATAAAATCATGCCACATGTAACCAATAATAATCAAACATATTGCATAACAAATATGTAATATTGATATAATTTAATTATCTAGATATTTAACATTTAAATACCTAAATAATTAATTAATGCGATTATTATTATATATGTATTTTTATTTACATTAAATAACAAATACATATATTAATGGCATGTGTCAAAATCTCATTTGACAATTAATTAATATGTATCAAATCAAATCTTGTATCAAATACAAATACTTAAATATCTAGATAATTAAATAATGCGATTATTATTATATATGTATTTTTATTTACATTAAATAACAAATACATATATTAATGGCATGTGTCAAAATCTCATTTGACAATTAATTAATATGTATCAAATCAAATCTTGTATCAAATACAAATACACATTAATTATTAATTGACCGAAATACCCCTAATGCATGTATTTTCATTTAACCAATTAAACGATTCGAATTAACTCACTTAATCCGATGAAGTATTATGAATAATTTGTATTATTCATAACGCGTTGCCCAAGTGCTCAACGAGTACACTTCATATTGTGGGACTCTCTAAGTTTAGGTTTATCCGTCACAAAATCTAATTTCGTGTCCATAATTCACCCACTCATGAATTATGACGACCACAGATAATCTCGCTAAAATATGTCAGTCGAGGTCATTGCATACATATAATCACTCTGTCACATGCTATCAATATTATACCGGGGATATAGATAAGAACGTCAGATCTCTAAGGTATAAATCGTCGACTTTTAAATTTACGATCTTTAAATAACACTCGGAACTCGCTTCCGAAGTATACCACGACCATGGAATACTAGATCGCAAATACGTACATGATACCTATGCCCTGTACACATGACTGACGGATTTTATCTGATACTCACAGGATATCATGAGCATCAGTCTACACCCAACGAACAG
>SKCR01040708.1:0-58789 GCA_019454045.1 Zanthoxylum bungeanum
ATTTGCCTCGAAAATCACACATGCAACTAAGACCGTTGAATATGCAACTTCTACCATCAAACATGCAACTTTTACCAATAAATATGCAATATTTCGAAGATGAAATTTTTAGCAATAAACATGAAAAATGAAACCATTGGACTTGAAATTTTAGCAATAAATGCAATTGCAGCTTCCTCGAAAATCGCACATGCAACTATGACCATTGAATGTGCAACTTCTACTATTAAACTTGCGACTTTGACCAATAAATATGAAATATTTCGAAGATGAAATATTTAGCAATAAACATGCAAAATGAAACCATTAGACTTGAAATTTTAGCAATAACATGCAATTACATCTGCCTCGAAAATCACACATGCAACTATGACCGTTGAATATGCAACTTCTACAATTAAACTTGCAACTTTGACCAATAAATATGAAGATGAAACATTTAGCAATAAACATGCAAAATGAAACCATTAGACTTGAAATTTTAGCAGTAACATGCAATTGCATCTGCATCGAAAATCGCAGCTGCAACTATGACCGTTGAATATGCAACATCTACCACCAAACATGCAACTTTCACCAATAAATATGCAATATTTCGAATATGAAATTTTTAGCAATAAACTTGCAAAATGAAACCATTGGACTTGAAATTTTAGCAATAAAATACAATTGCATCTGCCTCGAAAATCGCACATGCAACTATAACCATTGAATGTGCAACTTCTACTATTAAACTTGCGACTTTGACCAATAAATATGCAATATTTCGAAGATGAAATATTTAGCAATAAACAAGCAAAATGAAACCATTAGACTTGAAATTTTAGCAATAACATGCAATTGCATCTGCCTCGAAAATCACACATGCAACTATGACTGTTGAATATGCAACTTCTACAATTAAACTTGCAACTTTGACCAATAAATATGAAGATGAAACATTTAGCAATAAACATGCAAAATGAAACCATTAGACTTGAAATTTTAGCAGTAACATGCAATTGCATCTGCATCGAAAATCGCAGCTGCAACTATGACCGTTGAATATGCAACATCTACCACCAAACATGCAACTTTCACCAATAAATATGCAATATTTCGAATATGAAATTTTTAGCAAAAACATGCAAAATGAAACCATTGGACTTGAAATTTTAGCAATAACATGCAATTGCATCTTCCTCAAAAATCGCACATGCAACTATGACCGTTGAATATGCAACTTCTACTATTAAACTTGCAACTTTGACCAATAAATATGCAATAATTCGAAGATGAAACATTTAGCAGTAAACATGCAAAATGAAACCATTAGACTTGAAATTTTAGCAATAACATGCAAATGCATCTGCCTCGAAAATCGCACATGCAACTATGGCCGTTGAATATGCAACATCTACCATCAAACATGCAACTTTCACCAATGAATATGCAATATTTCGAAGATGACATTTTTAGCAATAAACATGCAAAATGAAACCATTGGACTTGAAATTTTAGCACTAAAATACAATTGCATCTGCCTCGAAAATCGCACCTGCAACTACTACCGTTGAATATGCAAATTCTACCACTAAACATGCAACTTTCACAAATAAATATGCAATATTTCGAAGATCAAATTTTAGCAATAAACGTGCAAAATGAAACCATTGGACTTGAAATTTTAGCAATAACATGCAATTGTATTTGCCTCGAAAATCGCACCTGCAACTATGACCGTGAATATGCAAATTCTACCATTAAAAATGCAACTTTCACCAATAAATATGCAATATTTTGAAGATGAAACTTTTAGCAATAAACATGCAAAATGAAACCATTGGAGTTGAAATTTTAGCAATAACATGCAATTGCATCTGCCTCGAAAATCGCACCTGCAACTATGACCGTTGAATATGCAACATCTACCATCAAACATGCAATTTTCACCAATAAATATGCAATATTTCTAAGATGAAATTTTTAGCAATAAACGTGCAAAATGAAACCATTGGACTTGAAATTTTAACAATAACATACAATTGCATCTGCCTCGAAAATCGCACCTGCAACTATTACCGTTGAATATGCAAATTCTTCCATTAAACATGCAACTTTCATAAATAAAAATGCAATATTTCGAAGATGAAAATTTTAGCAATAAACATGCAAAATTAAACCAGTAGACTTGAAATTTTAGTAATAACATGCAATTGTATCTACCTCGAAAATGGCACATGCAACTATGACCGTTGAATATGCAATTTCTACCATCAAACATGCAACTTTGACCAATAAATATGCAATATTTCGAAGATGAAACATTTAGCAATAAACATGCAAAATGAAACCAATAGACTTGAAATTTTTAGCAAAAACATGCAATTGCATCTGCCTCGAAAATCACACATGCAACTATGACCGTTGAATATGCAACTTCTACTATTAAACTTGCAACATTGACCAATAAATATGAAGATGAAATTTTTAGCAATAAACATGCAAAATGAAACCATTGGACTTCAAATTTTAGCAATAACATGCAATTCCATCTGCCTCGAAAATCGCACCTGTAACTATGACCGTTTAATATGCAACTTCTACTATTAAACATGCATCTTTTACCAATAAATATGCAATATTTCGAAGATGAAATTTTTAGCAATAAACATGCAAAATGAAACCATTGGAATTGAAATTTTAGCAATAACATGCAATTGCATCTTCCTCGAAAATCGCACCTGCAACTATGACCGTTGAATATGCAACTTCTACTATTAAACTTGCGACTTTGACCAATAAATATGCAATATTTCGAAGATGAAACATTTAGCAATAAACATGGAAAATGAAACCATTAGACTTGAAATGTTAGCAATATCATGCAATTGCATCTGCCTCGAAAATCGCACCTGCAACTGTGACCGTTGAATATGCAATTTCTACCATTAAACATGCAACTTTCACCAATAAATATGCAATATTTCGAAGATGAAATTTTTAGCGATAAACATGCAAAATTAAACCATTGGACTTCAAATTTTAGCAATAACATGGAATTGCATCTATCTCGAAAATCGCACCTGCAACTATGACCGTTGAATATGCAAATTCTACCATTAAAAATGCAACTTTCACAAATAAATATGCAATATTTTGAAGATGAAACTTTTAGCAATAAACTTGCAAAATGAAACCATTGGACTTGAAATTTTAGCAATAACATGCAATTGCATCTGCCTGGAAAATCGCACCTGCAACTATGACCGTTGAATATGCAGCATCTACCATCAAACATGCAACTTTCACCAATAAATATGCAATATTTCGAAGATGAAAATTTTAGCAATAAACATGCAAAATGAAACCATTGGACTTGAAATTTTAGCAATAACATGCAATTGCATCTTCCTCAATAATCGCATATGCAACTATGACCGTTGAATATGCAACTTCTACTATTAAACTTGCGACTTTGACCAATAAATATGCAATATTTCGAAGATGAAACATTTACCAATAAACATGCAAAATGAAACCATTAGACTTGAAATTTTAGCAATAACATGCAATTGCATCTGCCTCGAAAATCACACATGCAACTATGACCGTTGAATATGCAACTTCTACTATTAAACTTGCAACTTTGACCAATAAATATGAAGATGAAACATTTAGCAATAAACATGCAAAATGAAACCATTCGACTTGAAATTTTAGCAATTACATGCAATTGCTTCTGCCTCGAAAATCACACATGCAACTCTGACCCTTGAATATGCAAATTCTACCATTAAACATTCAACATTCACCAATAAATATGCAATATTTCGAAGATGAAATTTTTAGCGATAACCATGCAAAATGAAACCTTTGGACTTGAAATTTTAGCAATAACATGCAATTGTATTTGCCTCGAAAATCGCACATGAAACTATGACCGTTGAATATGCAACTTCTACCATCAAACATGCAACATTTACCAATAAATATGCAATATTTCGAAGATGAAATTTTTAGCAATAAACATGAAAAATGAAACCATTGGACTTGAAATTTTAGCAATGACATGCAATTGCATCTTCCTCGAAAATAGCACATGCATCTATGATCGTTGAATATGCAACTTCTACTATTAAACTTGCGACTTTGACCAATAAATATGCAATATTTCGAAGATGAAACATTTAGCAATAAACATGCAAAATGAAACCAATAGACTTGAAATTTTAGCAATAACATGCAATTGCATCTGCCTCGAAAATCACACATGCAAATATGACCGTTGAATATGCAACTTCTACTATTAAACTTGCAACTTTGACCAATAAATATGCAATATTTCGAAGATGAAATTTTTAGCAATAAACATGCAAAATGAAACCATTGGACTTGAAATTTTAGCAATAACATGCAATTCCATCTGCCTCGAAAATCGCACATGTAATTATGACCGTTGAATATGCAACTTCTACCATCAAACATGCAACTTTTACCAATAAATATGCAATATTTCGAAGATGAAATTTTTAGCGATAACCATGCAAAATGAAACCATTGGAACTGAAATTTTAGCAATAACATGCAATTGCATCTTCCTCGAAAATCGCACCTGCAACTATGACCGTTGAATATGCAACTTCTACTATTAAACTTGCGACTTTGACCAATAAATATGCAATATTTCGAAGATGAAACATTTAGCAATAAACATGTCAAATGAAACCATTAGACTTGAAATGTTAGCAATATCATGCAATTGCATCTGCCTCGAAAATAGCACCTGCAACTATGACCGTTGAATATGCAATTTCTACCATTAAACATGCAACTTTCACCAATAAATATGCAATATTTCGAAGATGAAATTTTTAGCGATAAACATGCAAAATTAAACCATTGGACTTGAAATTTTAGCAATAACATGCAATTGCATCTTCCTCAATAATCGCACATGCAACTATGACCGTTGAATATGCAACTTCTACTATTAAACTTGCGACTTTGACCAATAAATATGCAATATTTCGAAGATGAAACATTTAACAATAAACATGCGAAATGAAACCATTAGACTTGAAATTTTAGCAATAACATGCAATTGCATCTGCCTCGAAAATCACACATGCAACTATGACCGTTGAATATGCAACTTCTACTATTAAACTTGCAACTTTGACCAATAAATATGCAATATTTCGAAGATGAAATTTTAGCAATAAACATGCAAAATGAAACCATTGGACATGAAATTTTAGCAATAACATGCAATTGCATCTTCCTCGAAAATCGTACATGCAACTATGACCGTTGAATATGCAACTTCTACTATTAAACTTGCGACTTTGACCAATAAATATGCAATATTTCGAAGATGAAACATTTAGCAATAAACATGCAAAATGAAACCAATAGACTTGAAATTTTTAGCAAAAACATGCAATTGCATCTGCCTCGAAAATCACACATGCAACTATGACCGTTGAATATGCAACTTCTACTATTAAACTTGCAACTTTGACCAATAAATATGCAATATTTCGAAGATGAAACATTTAACAATAAACATGCAAAATGAAACCATTAGACTTGAAATTTTAGCAATAACATGCAATTGCATCTGCCTCGAAAATCACACATGCAACTATGACCGTCGAATATGCAACTTCTACTATTAAACTTGCAACTTTGACCAATAAATATGAAGATGAAACATTTAGCAATAAACATGCAAAATGAAACCATTCGACTTGAAATTTTAGCAATTACATGCAATTGCATCTGCCTCGAAAATCACACATGCAACTCTGACCCTTGAATATGCAAATTCTACCATTAAACATTTAACATTCACCAATAAATATGCAAATTTCGAAGATGAAATTTTTAGCGATAACCATGCAAAATGAAACCATTGGACTTCAAATTTTAGCAATAACATGCAATTGCATCTGCCTCGAAAATCGCACCTGCAACTATGACCGTTGAATATGCAAATTCTACCATTAAAAATGCAACTTTCACCAATAAATATGCAATATTTCGAAGATTAAATTTTTAGCAATAAACATGCAAAATGAAACAATTGGACTTGAAATTTTAGCCATAACATACAATTGCATCTGCCTCGAAAATCGCACCTGCAACTATTACCGTTGAATATGCAAATTCTACCATTAAACATGCAACTTTCACAAATAAATATGCAATATTCGAAGATGAAATTTTTAGCGATAACCATGCAAAATGAAACCAATGGACTTGAAATTTTAGCAATAACATGCAGTTGTATTTGCCTCGAAAATCGCACATGCAACTATGACCGTTGAATATGCAACTTCTACCATCAAACATGCAACCTTTACCAATAAATATGCAATATTTCGAAGATGAAATTTTTAGCAATAAACATGAAAAATGAAACCATTGGACTTGAAATTTTAGCAATGACATGCAATTGCATCTTCCTCGAAAATCGCACATGCAACTATGATCGATGAATATGCAACTTCTACTATTAAACTTGCGACTTTTACCAATAAATATGCAATATTTCGAAGATGAAACATTTAGCAATAAACATGCAAAATGAAACCATTAGACTTGAAATTTTAGCAATAACATGCAATTGCATCTGCCTCGAAAATCACACATGCAACTATGACCGTTGAATATGCAACTTCTACTATTAAACTTGCAACTTTGACCAATAAATATGAAGATGAAACATTTAGCAATAAACATGCAAAATGGAACCATTAGACTTGAAATTTTAGCAATAACATGCAATTGCATCTGCCTCGAAAATCACACCTGCAACTATGACCGTTGAATATGCAAATTCTACCATTAAACATGCAACTTTCACCAATAAATATGCAATATTTCGAAGATGAAATTTTTAGCGATAAACATGCAAAATGAAAGCATTGGACTTCAAAATTTAGCAATAACATGCAATTGCATCTACCTCGAAAATCGCACCTGCAACTATGACCGTTGAATATGCAAATTCTACCTTTAAAAATGCAACTTTCACCAATAAATATGCAATATTTTGAAGATGAAACTTTTATCAATAAACATGCAAAATGAAACCATTGGACTTGAAATTTTACAATAACATGCAATTGCATCTGCCTCGAAAATCGCACCTACAACTATGACCGTTGAATATGCAACATCTACCATCAAACATGCAACTTTCACCAATAAATATGCAATATTTCGGAGATGAAATTTTAGCAATAAACATGCAAAATGAAACCATTGGACTTGAAATTTTAGCAATAACATACAATTGCATATGCCTCGAAAATCGCACCTGCAACTATTACCGTTGAATATGCAAATTCTACCATTAAACATGCAACTTTCACAAATAAATATGCAATATTTCGAAGATGAAATTTTTAGCAATAAACATGCAAAATGAAACCATTGGACTTGAAATTTTAGCAATAACATGCAATTATATTTACCTCGAAAATTGCATATGCAACTATGACCGTTGAATATGCAACTTCTACCATCAAACATGCAACTTTTACCAATAAATATGCAATATTTTGAAGATGAAATTTTTAGCAATAAACATGCAAAATGAAACCATTGGACTTGAAATTTTAGCAATAACATGCAATTGCATCTTCCTCGAAAATCGCACATGCAACTATGACCGTTGAATATGAAACTTCTACTATTAAACTTGCGACTTTGACCAATAAATATGCAATATTTCGAAGATAAAATATTTAGCAATAAACATGCAAAATGAAACCATTAGACTTGATATTTTAGCAATAACATGCAATTGCATCTGCCTCGAAAATCACACATGCAACTATGACCGTTGAATATGCAACTTCTACCATTAAACTTGCAACTTTCACCAATAAATATGCAAAAAAAATTTATATTATTTTATTTTTATCAATTTTTATAAAAAAAAATTTAAAAACTTACCATACATTTTTTTTATAATTTTTTTTATCAATATTTTATAATTATTTAATAAAAAGTAATTTTTAAATTTTTTTTTTAGTAATTGGTTGCAATTTACTGTTATTATTTTATTTTTTTAATGCTAACAATCCTGGGGTATCAGATACCCAAGGGTATGTTAGCAATGCCCATTATAAAAAGATGCTTTATGATCTGCAGAAATTGCAAAAGTTTTTATGTTATTCCTCAAGTGCCATCACGTGTTGCTCCTTTTCTATCTTCTCTGTTATAATTTTTTATGCAAATTCATAAATAAAAAAAATTAAAATTATAAATTTTGTAGAATGAGAATTCAGTAAAATGCTATTTTTTATTATGAAATATTTTTAAAAAAAAAAAAAAATCAAATCAAATCAATTTATACTTGTTATTTTATCCATTATAAGGTATTTTTATATATTTATATTTAATCTTATTTTACAATAACTTTCAACTAAACATAATATTATTATTAAACAATCATTTTACCATTTACACTCTCACAAATGAAAAGATAAATTATTTTATTTAATCTTTTTATTATCTTATCTTATTATATATTTTAATAAATCGCCTAACACCCAATCCCAAAAAAAAGGTAAGCTCCATTTTCTTGACTGGAACGCCGAAAGCGCGTTCCATGTGAGAAAACAGAATTTCTATTCCTTGGTATACAAGTAAACTTCTCTTCTCTATATATGCATCTCCATCATTCATTATTCATTGCAATTCCCGAACTTGTTACGCTACAACCCTACCTCTGATAACTTCCAACTTTTTTTTCCTTTTTTTTTTCTTTTTTTTTCTTTTTGTGTGGCTTAGAATCCATGGCTCCAGTTATCGAAGACGAGACTATGAGAAAACTAACTTATCTTTCTCTTGTATCCAAGGTTTTTTCTGAGTTAAAAACCCATCTGGGGTTTGAAGACAAAATTTTAGCGGAGTTTATTACCGAGTTAGGTAGTGATTCTGAAACTGTGGAGAAATTTGATTATAAATTGAAAGAGAAAGGCGTTGATTTTCCGGATTATCTTGTCCGTTCTTTGTTAAATGTAATCCATTCGATTCTTCCTCCAAAATCTAGATTGGAATCAAAGAAAAAGAGTGATGGTGATGGTAAGCATGATGGAGAAAGAGGCGGGAGATATAAGGGAAGCAGGCGATATGGGTCGAGTGGTGAGCCGGAGTTGTATATGGTTTATAAGGGGAAGGTGTCACGAGTGATAGACACGGGTTGTTTTGTTAAACTGAATGATTTTAAGGGTAAGGAGGGTTTGGTTCATATTTCCCAGATTAGGAATAGGCGGATTGGTAGTGCTAAAGATGTTGTGAAGAAGGATCAGGAGGTTTATGTGAAGGTAATTTCTGTTTCAGGTGGGAAGTTGAGTCTTTCTATGAAAGATGTTGATCAGAATAGAGGTAAAGACTTGGTTTTGCTGAAGAAGAGGTTTGCGGATGATGCATTTAGGAGTAACCCACCAGGGTTGAAGGAAGGGCCAGTGAGTAGGACGGGTCTTTCTGGGATTAGAATCATGGAGGAGAAGGATGCTGCCATGTTTCGCCGGCTGAAGAAGAGAATGAGTTCACCAGAGAGATGGGAATTGAAGCAGGTGATTGCTTCAGGGGCTTTGGCTGCGAATGAGTATCCTATGTATGAGGAGGAAGAATTAGAAGATGGGTTTGCTTCTCAAGTGGAGGATGATCAGGAAGAAGTTGAGATTGTACTGAATGAGGATCAACCTGCATTTTTACAGGGGCACACCAGGTGTTCTATAGACATGTCACCAGTTAAGGTCTTCAAAAATCCGAAAGGGTCAATGAGCCGTGCTGCTGCTCTACAATCAGCTGTTGTAAAGGAAAGGAGAGAGATTAGGGAACAACAGCTGAGGACAATGTTTGATTTCATACCGAAAGACCTGAGTCGTCCTTGGGAAGACCCAATGCCAGAGACTGGTGAGAGGCATCTTGCACAGGAGCTTAGGGGTGTTGGTTTATCAGCTCGTGACTTGCCCGAATGGAAGAAGAATGTATATGGGAAAGCATTGACTTTTGGACGAAGGTCAAGGCTCTCTGTCCAGGAACAGAGGCGGAGCCTGCCAATTTTCAAGTTGAAGAATGAACTAATCCAGGCTGTTCATGATAATCAGGTCCTAGTAGTCATTGGTGAGACTGGTTCAGGTAAGACGACACAAGTGACACAGTATCTTGCAGAGGCTGGTTACACTACAAAGGGCAAGATTGGATGTACTCAGCCCCGTAGGGTGGCTGCAACTTCTGTGGCCAAGAGGGTTGCTGAAGAGTTTGGATGTCGTTTGGGAGAGGAAGTTGGTTATGCTATTCGATTTGAGGATTTTACTGGACCAGATACTGTGATCAAGTATATGACTGAGGGTATGCTGCTTAGGGAGATTCTGATTGATGAGAATCTTTCGCAGTATTCTGTCATTATGCTTGATGAAGCTCATGAGAGGACAATTAACACCGATGTCCTTTTTGGGTTACTTAAGCAACTTGTGAAACAGAGATCTGACCTACGCCTGATTGTCACATCTGCCACGTTGAATGCAGAGAGATTTTCAGAGTATTTCTTCAACTGCAACATCTTCACAATTCCGGGAAGAACATTTCCAGTTGAGTTATACTACTCCAGAGAGCAGGTTATTGACTATCTCGATACAGCATTGATCACAGTCCTGCAGATCCACCTGACAGAACCTGAAGGTGATATTCTTCTTTTCTTGACTGGTCAAGAGGAGATAGACTTTGCCTGTGAGTCGCTTTGCGAGAGGATAAAAGGGCTGGGTGAAGATGTTCCTGAACTGGTCGTTTTACCAGTTTACAGTGCGCTTCCGAGCGAAATGCAATCGAGGATATTTGAACCTGCCCCTCCACGGGGGAGGAAAGTGGTTGTGGCCACTAATATTGCCGAGGCTTCTTTGACTATTGATGGAATATATTATGTTATTGATCCCGGTTTCTCAAAGCAAAATGTCTATAATCCAAAGCAAAGGCTTGATTCACTGGTCATAACTCCAATTTCTCAAGCATCAGCCAAGCAACGAGCTGGGCGTGCTGGTCGTACTGGACCTGGAAAATGTTATTGTTTGTACACAGAGAGTGCATACCGCAACGAGATGTCCCCCACTACAATTCCAGAAATCCAAAGGATTAATCTCGTACATACTACCCTCACAATAAAGGCTATGGGAATCAATGATCTCATGTCTTTGGATTTTATGGATCCGCCTTCTCCTCAAGCTCTTATTTCTGCCATTGAGCAGCTGTACAGCCTTGGAGCTCTAGATGAGGAAGGACTTCTGACTAATTTAGGTAGGAAAATGGCAGAATTTCCCCTAGATCCGCCATTATCAAAGATGTTGCTGGCCAGTGTAGACCTTGGTTGCAGCAATGAGATATTAACGATCATAGCCATGATTCAAACTGGCAACATCTTCACCAGACCTAGGGAAAAACAAGCTCAAGCAGATGAGAAAAGAGCCAAGTTTTTCCAGCCTGAGGGAGATCATTTGACCTTTCTTACCGTGTATGAGGCTTGGAAAGCCAAGAACTTTGCTTCGGCTTGGTGTGCTGAGAACTTCATTCACTCTCGATCGTTGAGGAAGGCACAGGATGTGAGAAAGCAACTTCTGGCGATCATGGATAAATATAAGTTAGATGTTGTGAGTGCTGGAAAAGATTTCCTGAAGATAAGGCAGGCCATCACGGCTGGATTCTTTTTTAATGCAGCCAGAAAGGATCCACAGGAGGGGTATCGGACTCTTGTCGAGAACCAGCCAGTTTATATCCACCCCAGCAGTGCTCTTTTCCAAAGACAACCTGATTGGGTCATTTACAACGAGCTGGTAATGACAACAAAGGAATACATGCGCGAGGTAACAGCTATAGATCCAAGGTGGCTTGCAGAATTGGCACTGAGATTCTTCAAGGTGGCAGATCCCACGAAGCCAAGCAAGCGCAAGTGTCAAGAACGCATTGAACCACTATATGATAGATTTCAAGAACCAAATTCTTGGCGGCTGAGTAGAAGGCGTGCATGATGTACAGTTTACTCGTTTGATATCAATGGTAACGAATGTTATTCTCCATTAAATCTGGCATTGTTGTATATTTGCTTGTCAGGATCCTTATTTCTTTTATCTTTGCTAGAATGATTAAAATTCTACAAATCTCTAAAAAGTAAAAACATAATTGTATAATGATTATGTAATTTTTAAGATATAATTGTACAGCACTAGATGTGGTTAGTTTCTACAATATCAATTTCATGGAAATGAAGTTTCATTTTGTTTGGAAATGAAGATTTCCATGCCTTGCTTTAATGAATCAATCTTAACATTTAGGTGGATAATTATTGAAACCGATTGTTTGATGTCCACATTTTAAATTTAACTCATCAATTCAAAACCGAATAGTTAATTTTATCATGACATCAACCTGCAGTGTTATTTTATTTTGAGTCCTTTAGTGTGTAATTCTCTGCTGTATGTGTTCATTCGTCAATCCCAAACTTGAATCTTGGTTTTATATATATATATATATATATATATTATATATATATATATATATATATATATATTTAAATTTTTTTATAGTCTATTTATTTAATAAATCTAATATATTTTTTATACATATTTTATTTATTTATTTTGAATGTAGAGAAATTTATTTTATTAAAAGTCGTGTTGATTTTGATTCTGTTTTTTTCTTTATTTTATTAAAAGTAATTTATCTTATTTACTTTCGTAAATCAATATCCATATCTACTTTTACTTTATTAAAAGTAGTGTTGATTCTGATTCTGATTCTGATTTTATATTTTCTTTATTAAAAGTTGTTTGTCTTATTTAATTTCGTAAATCAGTATCAAAAAAAAAATTACTTTATTAAAAGTAGCGTTGATTCTGATTCTGATTCTATATTTTATTTATTAAAATTTGTTTGTATTATTTAATTTCGTAAATCAGTATCCATATCTACTTTTACTTTATTAAAAGTTATTTGTTTTATTTGTGTTTACTTCTTATATAAAGAGATAATTTGCAAGTTTGAAAGTAAGATTATTTGAGTCTCTCTCATCTCATTTTCTCTTTCCCCTTCAGCATATCATTCTCTCTTCTTATAATAGAGTTATCATCTTAGTAAAACATAACGGATAACTATAACTTGGGGATTAAAGGTTACATGTGGTTTCCATAACGATCAAATAACAGAATATCTTGATGGTCATGAGTATCCGTATAGGCTAAAACCATTAGAGAAACAATTTATGCTCAACATGGCCAACATAACCGCATCCCATGAAATTCTTAGTATTTTAAAAGAAACAGACTCATCAAATACTTCGGGAATCAGAAGCATTTACAATGCTATTTCTACAAAAAAAAAAAAAAAAAAAAAAAAAAAAGGCTATATGGGGTGGTCTAACTTCTATTCAATATGTTTTGGATCAATTGATTAAGAAAAAATATCTTCATGATTATCTTACAAATCCAGACACCAATGAAATTACAGATATTCTTTGGGTTCATCCTAAAAGTCTAGAGTTATCTATTAACTTTCTGTCTATGTTGATCATTGATGCCATATACAAGATCAACGAGTATCAGATACCACTATTGGAGGTTGTTGGTATCACATCCACAATGCAAACTTACTCGCTTATGTTCGCATATCTTAGTAATGAGACGACAGAGCAACTGACATTGGCATTATCAATCTTGAAGAAATGGATGGTTGAAAAATGGGCATCGTTGCCATCAATATTTGTTGATCATTGATGGTTGAAGAAATATATATTTGCCATTAGTATTTGCCATCAGTATTTTTTTCATAGTTATTGCTCATGTTGGCAGACACTTTGTGCAAGTTTTCTTACACCTTCATTACCCTGTACCACCCATCCCAATGTGGTGGTGGGAACATTCATTGTACGAAGCTAAAGAATGAACCACTTATTATAGGATTCAGAATCAATTATGGTACGAAGTATTATGTATATCACCAAGTGCGCTGGAATGAGACTTTGGAGGCAACATAGATTAGAATTTATGTTTTTATATTTTTAAGTGTAACTTTTTATGTTGTTATTTGTACTTTTTTAAAATATATATTTTTCTAATATACATGAGAATATTTTTATAATACATAAGCAGTGTTAAATAAATTAAAAAAGAATCACAAAAATTAAATGAATAAATGAACACAAAATAAATAATAATAAATATGAAATTTGTAATATTTATTAAACAAATAAAAAAGAATAGATATATAAAGAGCAAAAAATATAAATCTTAGAAAATAAAAAAATAAAAAAATTAATTAATTAATAAAAAAATAAGTATATATGTTATTTTTAAGTTATATATATATATGGGGAGTGAATTTTTGTTAAAAAGTGGGATATTTTGGACATTTAGGATAGGGGCAATAAAATCTAAACCCTTTACTAGCACGCTACAACCCCTATGACCAATATTGAGCAACTTCTAAATGCTTAAGATTCTTTTACTCTCAATAGTTTTTGTTTTTTTTTTTTTTGTTTCTTTTTTTCCTCTTTTAAATGTTGCATTTTTTTTTGCAATTTATAGTAGTCGGCAATCAGAAATTTATAATTATTGTCTGATTTGATTAGGCAAATAGAAAATTTTCCAAAACTACATTTTAAAGTTTTTTATTCATTAGAAAAAAAAACTTGCATGATGGAGGAACCAAATGTATCGTTATATCTTAAAAATCATTCATCAAATGCACCACTACATACAAGTTCATCATCTACACAATTCGCATATAATATTGCATCATCATCAACTTCTAGAATAATTTTCTATGATCATTGTGAATAGATGATCAAAACCATTTGTGCACTGAATGGACAAAAACCTTATTTAGAAGATAAATTCATTTTATTAGAAAGACAATTAGAAAGTGCAAAATTTCATTTAGAACAAAATGATAGAAGTATTCAGTATCTACAATGTTAGGGGATCGTGTGTTAAAGCTGGCACGCAAGTATTCAGTATCTAAAATATTAGGTTAAATGAGTGAGAAATAGTGATAGATTTACCACTCATCATCCATTATCTGTCTTTAAACACTTGAATTTTTTTCCAGTTTCTACTTCAGTTTGTGCTTTGAAGTTTTTGAAAACTGACATCACACCTGACTTATTTTTGATCTGGTTCACCCAACATCTTCTAGAAAATTCGTCAAAATGATACAAAATATTTTGCTTTCTCCAAATATTAAACCGGTGCTTCCCAAACATCAAAGTGAATCAATTCAAAAATGGTTTTATTCTGAGCACTTGACTTGCTGAATTTTAATATGTTTTGCTTACTTGTAACACAATGCTCACAAAAAGGTAGATTAACCGCTTTCAAGCCTGAGAGTAGTTTTTGATTGATGAGAATCTTCATTCTATGTTCTGACATATGGTATAGTTTCTAATAGGGGTGGCAAAACGAATAAACGAATTGAATTCTTAATCATTTACCTTAAGATAGATAAATACATAGCTAAGTGATATATAACAAAAACCAATCATCACATACACAATCCGTTGATTCCATCCCCACAAAAATCAAATACCCTCAATCATCTCCAACAAATACATTGATTCATAAATATAATAACTACAAAGTAGAAACTGAAGCATAAAACAATAAACATATATCTCCAACACAACTCATTAGCACTCTAGGGTTATCAATTTTTTAAACTAGAAAATAGAAACTGATAATTAAGCTATACTGCCTATACAGAGTTACATACATCAGATTCCATCCCCACCAAATTCCTCCCCTTTAGCCGAGCCTACTGTACCACCAAAGCATTAATATTCCCTCAATTGAAGCATAAAACAATAAACATATTATCTCCAACACAACTCATTAGCACTCTAGGGTTATCAATTTTTTAAACTAGAAAATAGAAACTGATAATTAAGCTATACTGCCTATACAGAGTTACAGACATCAGATTTTACCCACCCACCAAATTCCTCCCCTTTAGCCGAGCCTACTGTACCACCAAAGCATAATATTCCCTCAATGAAGCATAAAACAATAAACACATTATCTCCAACACAACTCATTAGCACTCTAGGGTTATCAATTTTTTAAATTCAACCTGGAATCACATATTTTTTAAATTCACCATAACGAATAAATAAAGAAAAAGGGTTGGTTCATGCAGCTTCTCAGATTTGAGTCATTTGACTGAAGGCTGAAGCGTTAGTATGTTTACCTGCGAGAAGAACAGAGAGGAACTGAATCGTTGAACAAGAAGAACTGAGAGGCGACTGTTGTAAAAAGAAGAGCTGAGGCAAAAATTTCAGATTTGAGTCATTTGACTCATTTGAATTTTGAGAGAGTTTTAGGGTTTTGAAAGGTGATTTTGAGAGGCGGCTGGAGAAAGAAATTCGTTTGAGAGAGAGAGATAATGTGTTTATTGTTTAGTTTTAGGTTTAGATTTTTTAGTTTTTTACTTTTTAAGTTAAACCAAAATTACTAATATATCCTTATACACTTAAACAAATATTTGAAAATTTTAAGGGTAAATTTGTAATAACATTAACGGGTATTAAACGAATTCGATTCGGATTCGATTCATTTATGATTCGTTTAATAAACGAATCCTTAACGAATAAACGAATTGATGACCTCAAATTCGGATTCGATTCGTTTAATAAACGAATCGAATCGAATTGACCCATTTATTAAACGAATCCATTTTTCCAAACCCGTATTCGCTTTAAAGCGAATCGAATCGAACGAATAAACGAATCCTGACCCAAATTGCCACCCCTAGTTTCTGATACCACAACATAGAAGCTTCCTCTCCAGAATCCATTGATGTCACCGATGTAGTTGCTTCCTGAATTGAGTCTCCCAATAGCATATACAAGTTTGTTGAGATCTTTTCAGCTTTCAAGACTATAAGTGCTCATTTCACCATCTTTAATACCTCGTTTTCAACAATGGTCTTGTATTCAAGGTCATCTAATTGTCCAACTGACAGAAGTTTTTCTTTATTCCCACAACATATCGAACATCTTGTACAGTGCGGATAGTACCATCGTACATCTTTATTTTGATGGCTCAAATCCCCATAATTTTCAAGACATGATCATTGCTTAGAAAAATTGATCATTTTGAGACAGGTTCATAATGGCATAACCATTCTCTCATAGAAGTCATGTGTCATGTTGCTACAGAATCAACCAATCATGCATCACTTAGATGTTTTCTGCTATCATCGGACACTGTTGCTACTACACTGTAAAGTGCACCACCTTCTTCAGAAATACTTGTAACACATCCCTGAGATTTTGTTACAACATGAGCTTTTTCTGTACCTTTCTTCAAATTCCAATAATCTTTATTGACGTGTCATTTCTTGCCATAATTGTAACATTTAACATTCTTCTTACTTTTTGACCATGATTTTGACTCTCACTTGAGCCATGTTCTGTTGATCTTCATCTTGTCATCGACAATGTTTCTGCTTGTTGTGAACTAGATGATATGTGTTTCTTATTTTTGTGCCTAGACTCATCTTCCAGAGCAGCAGTTGGAACATCGTCAAAGGCTAGATTACCAGTGACAACATTACTTGTCAAGTTGATGATAAGTTGATCATACAAATCAGGTAAATTTTGAAGTCGCACGTTCATTTATAGATATATTATAATCCAACACAGTGAGTTGTGAAAATATTATATTCAAATTGTTGATGTGATCTATGTGGACTCACTTATTCGAAGAGTGTAAAGTCTTCTCTTCAAGAATATCTTGTTGTGTAGTGACTTGACCTCGTACAATTTGATAAGTGCATCCTAAATCTCTTTTGCCGTCATCTTCTCTACAACGATGGATAACACAGAATCTACTAAGGCCAGATACAAGCTGCCCATAGCATTGTCATCCATATCCTTTCATTTTCATCAGTCATTCCATCTACTCTCTCAACAATTGCTGCTAAATAATTGTTTTTTCTCAAGATTGTATTTATTTTAAGTTTCCATAAGGAAAAGTTACTCATGTTGAACTTCTCAATTTCGAACTTTCATGTCATGTTTTTTATGACGATTAGATTCTCACTTAAATCGGCTTTTACTATTTCACCGTAAATAGTATCGTATACGTGAATAGTATATATACATGAATAATAGTATACCGTATATGTGAACAATCTATGTGAACAGTATCCCTGAACCTGAAGCTATGATACCACTGTTAGGGGATGGTGGGCTGAAGCTGACACGCAAGTAAAGTGAAATTGAGAATAATTATTAGTTCAAGAGATTTTTCCTACCATATAACAGTACAATAATAATTAGGAGGTTTAGTCTATTATAAATATTAATAATAAAAAAGGCACTAAGACACATATTTAACGTGGTAAAATTTAACGTGGTAAACCCCTCAATGTGAGGGAAACATCTACAGACAAATGTAGAAGGATTTCACTATAATGAAAAGAATTTTACAACTTCTCTCTAAACATAATGAGTGAACAATCTCACACTCTCTTAAAATAAGAGAATTACAACTCGATCACAAACTCTCAAGAAGAAACAATATTTTACTCTCTTAGAATACAGAATATTTGGTTGAGAATAGAATGAAGAAAATAATGAAATGAGATCTCTATTTATAGACATCAGATTCACTATACAAATAGTGAATTTTATTTTATTTTTTATTTTCTTTTTATGCATATGAAACTCACCCACATAGTTAATATATTTTATTATTATTAATTATTGCACCTTTCGGTGAAATAATTAACAGGTGCAATAATTAACATACAAGTTCGTCTTACATCATTAGTAGGAAAAAATAAAATTATATTTGAAAATTTAAATTGTCATGAATATCATTTAAATACTAGCCTACCTTAAAAGCGAGATGATGTGCTTAATTTTACCAACCCGATTATGCCCTTACGGCTAGTTTTGGGATTATTCAAGTCATACTTTTGGATGGCAACATGTCTCACATTTACTTCCAAGTTCAATATCTAACTTTCTACTGAGAGCATTAAGAAAGAAAATATACTAACCTGAAGACAATTTCTTGGCCGGTACACAGCTTTAAAACTATACCCAGATAGTCATTTGAGTTACCACTTGCGAGAGGGCCGGTCTTTTGGGATATAAACCAAGAATCTGGCAGCTGCTTGGGGTTTTAAGGTATTTGTTGTACATTCGAGGCACGGTTCAACTTCAGGCCATACATAATTAGATTCTGATGAGAACGAGTCCATTAGAGGACCAAATCAACTTGCAGTTGTTGACATCTTAATGGGTTTGAAATTAGCTAAAGAAGTTGGATTTCTTTTTTGCTTACAATTGTTGAAACATGGGCTATGAAAATTGTCAGCTTGATTCAGGTCAAGATTAGTCAGTGGACCAATAAGGAGATAAATCCATTTTGTGTGATCTTATTGCTGGTTGTTTTGGCAAATGAAATATGTTTATGAACAACTTGGAAACAATTTGAGTCCGTTTGCTTGTCAAATAGTTAATCATCACAGTTAGATTAATAATTATTCCTTTCCTTACCGAGGTTGTCTTGTGGTTGTGGACATATCATTGTATAAGCAACACTTGTCGGTTCACTTTTTCCTCATCTTCACAGGGTGGCCGATTTTTACGATTATCAATTGTAAATATTAAAAAAATATTTAAAAATATAAATATGAAATCATATATATTATTTATTAATTTATTGATGGACCATTTGAAAGAATTAATCCTCAAAGACACAAACCATCTTAAATTTCCTAGTCACATGGTAATAAAAAAATCTCAACTAGCCTAACCAAATCTAACTTTTTAAAGAACCCTGTCTTGCTTTTCTAGTTTCATCACACACTCACTAACTGACAGTGCAAAGATGGGCTCAGTTTCCCTGAAAATTGGTGATGGAACTGCCAGATTCAAGAGAGCAACAATATGTTCATCAGCATTGAACATTCTCATGCTCTTCTCTGTTATCACCACAAATCTTTTTGCTTTATACGCTTTCACATCAGCCCCTACCGACAATCAAAATCAATCACTCATCCACAATCACAAAAACATTTCTTTAATCTCTGAACACGTCTCTCTTATTCTCAAAGAGATCGATTCATCTCAAAAAAAGCTTGCCAAGATGGAAAAAGAGCTTTTGGGATATGAAAGCATCGATCTTTCTAGACCCAATATTGCAAGTGAGCTCAAATTGTTTCTCCAACACCACAAGCTTCCTCTTGGGAAAGATTCAAGAACTGGGATCACTGAAATGGTGGCATCTGTGGGACATTCTTGTGAGAGATCTGCTGATTTGTTGACTCAGTACATGACTTACAAGGTCTCTGGGCCTTGTCCTGATGATTGGAGCCTTGGCCAGAAGCTTATTTTGCGTGGATGCGAGCCTTTGCCTAGAAGGAGATGCTTTGCCAAGTCTGTTCCTAAGGTGGGTCTTCAATCTTTTCCTCTTTCACTTTGGATACCCGTCAGTGATAAGTTTGTTACTTGGAGTGGACTTGGTTGCAAGAATTTTGATTGTTTGAATAGTAAGAAGTTAAGTAGGGAATGTTCAGGTTGTTTTGATTTGGCTAATTCAAATGAAAATCAGAGATATGTTAAGGCTAGAGGCAAGAATGATTTTATTATTGATGATGTGTTAGCTTTGGGAAGTGGAGGAATTAGAATAGGATTTGATATTGGAGGTGGATCTGGTACCTTTGCTGCTAGAATGGCAGAGAGAAATGTGACTGTGATCACTAACACATTGAATATTGATGCCCCTTATAGTGAATTTATCGCTGCAAGAGGGCTTTTCCCCTTGTATTTGAGTTTAGATCATAGGTTCCCTTTTTATGATAATGTGTTTGACTTAGTTCATGCTTCTAGTGGACTGGATGTTGTGGGAAAACCTGAGAAATTAGAGTTCTTGATGTTTGATATCGATAGAATTTTGAGAGCTGGTGGATTGTTCTGGTTAGATAATTTTTACTGTGCCAATGATGAAAAGAAGTGGGTTTTGACTCGTTTGATAGAACGATTTGGGTATAAAAAGCTGAAGTGGGTTGTCGGTGAGAAAGGAGACACAGGCAAATCTGAAGTTTACTTGTCTGCTGTTCTACAAAAGCCAGTAAGAGTCTCATGATTGAAGCTTTTCACTACACACTGGATTTGAATGAGTTCATCTTCTCAAAGATCCTTATGAAATTTATTTGAATGTTGAATAAGTGCATCTATTTTTTCTTTTACTGCTGCAAAGTGCAAAGTGCAAAGTGCAGTGCATGATGATATATATTCTGTAATTTTAGAACTGTTATATCTCTTGTTTTGTACTTATTTCAGGTGATAGCAATTATTTCAGTTGTTGGACCATATAATGTTAGTGAATCAATTATTTATAATATACTTTCTATGGATAATATTCTTAGCACAACTCCAAATTAACAATATAGTTGCTCTGATACTTTCAGTCCCGTGTTTGTAAACTACTTATAATTCCATCTAACTTGTAAATTCTTTAAATATATAGTATAAGTGTAGAAGAGATATGCCTCTTCAAAAGTGTCTTATGGAAAGACACAAGTTGAAGGGACATGTCCTGTAAATGTAAATTGGAAGAACACACTTTTAGGCTCCAAATGGTATAAGGAAACCCTTATGAGGGTTACATCCTAAACCAAATGGTGCCCACAAATACACCCTTCATGCCTATAAAAGGGAGGCCTTGGGTTCATTCTGAAAAATCCAAAATCCAACATTTTAATAGTTAGAGAGTCAAGTTTAAGAGAGAGTTTCCTCCATTTTCTTTATTCAAGTTCTTGTGAAAGGAGTGTATGCCTCTTCTACAAGAAGTATCCAAGTAATTATGGGAAAACGTTAGCCACAAGATATTCATAGAGCACCGAGGCATGGCTAATAAGTTCTTAAGGACAGAGGCAACTCGATTTGGATTCAGTTTCAATCACCTTCAATCTTTTTCTAGGTTTCCTTTGAGTCTTATAGTTTATATTCTGGTTTGGTATGTTATTGATAAATTTACATGTTAAACTTGTTTAATAACACATAAATTACAACAATCTTAATAACTTATTAATTTTAAGGTGTTTAAATCAATTTTTACATGTTTAGTAGTCTTATTCCTGGAAAATGTGTTCTTTGAAGAAACTTTTTCTTATAAAGAAAAACAAACAACAAAGTCTCTCAAAAGAACCATTGATACGGCTACAAGTAGTGACCGAGTTAACCAAGATTCAGATCAACATGAAAATATTAAGGAAAATGAGCCTAGACGTAGCAAAAGAGCAAGAACGTCTAATTTATTTGGACCTGATTTTCTGACATACCTGTTAGAAAATGAGCTTCAAAGCTATAAAGAAGCAATATCTTCTTCAGAGGCGGGGATATCAATAGTGAGATTGATTCTATCCTTCAAAACCATACTTGGGAGTTGGTTGATTTTCCTCTAGGTTGTTGTAAGTCGTTGGGCTACAAATGGATTTTCAAATGGAAGATGAAGTCGGATGAATCAATAGATAAGTACAAGGCTAGACTTGTCATGAAAGGTTATAGACAAAAAGAAGGCCTTGACTATTTTGATACTTATTCACAATGACCCGCATCACGTCAATAAGAATACTCATAGCCATAACAATTATATTTGGTCTTGAAGTACATCAAATGGATGTGAAGACGACATTCTTAAATGGTGAAATGGAAGAATAAATTTACATGGAACAACCAGAAGGTTTCAATGTTCCTGGACAAGAACAGAAGGTGTCAAACTTGTAAAATTCTTACACTGATTAAAACAAGCACCTAAACAATGTCATGAAAAATTTGACAAAGAAATGTTGTCAAATAGGTTCAAAATCAATGAGTGTGATAAGTGTGTGATTGGGACTAAAAAGTGCATATTTATTGAGAGAATAAAATATCATTTTACACTTGTGGTTTCACTAATCCCAATAATTTAGCACGTTTATATAATAATATTTAAATTTATATTTTATATTTTTTTACTGTGATTTTTATTTTATATGTAGGTGAAATAATATTTTGGATGCATATCTAGAAAAATGGACTTGACATTTGGATTTTGGAGGCCAAAAATTTAATAGGGTGTTCTAACAGTGTACAACTTCGGAAATTTCAATCTTGTGCAATGTTCGCATTTTGGCCATAATATTTTACTCCGATATCGGATTTAGAGGATTCAAGTTCCAGATGAAAGAAGACTCAAAGATCTACAACTTTGATGTCATAAGATTTTTGAATTCTGAAGTTTTCAAGACCAAAATTGACGAGGAATCCAAAGTGTGTTAAAAAAAAAGAAAAAAAAAAGAACATTTGTCAATTTCTCCACCAAACACTGGCATGTTTGGTGAAGTGTTTGATGGAGTGTTTGATGGAGAAATTGGTGGAAGCCTTTATTTTTGCCTATAAATATCATTTTCTTACTTTCTTTGATTCCCTTAAGGAATTAAAGATTGTATCTTGTGTGTTTAATTTCTTGTAATGTATTTTAATTTTAGTAATAAAATTATGTGTGTTTTTTTAATTACAATATGAGTAGCTAATTACTTTCCGCTGGGGGAATGGGTGAAACTTTTATTATTTGAAAGTTTAGATTAATCTCACTTATATTATAATATATAAAATAGTAATGAATAATAATTAATTGAGCTCTTTACTAATTATTGACAAACTGTTCTACCGCCTATATGACTTGTTTTATACGATTTCGGCATAATTTAGTACCTAACTGGATTTGTTATAGACGAACGATATCACCGCCTTTATGGCTGATTTTATGTTTTTGGCATATTTAGTACATTGGCAGGACTAGTTATCAACAGAAATGACTACCGCATTTATGGCCGGTTTTATATGTTTTGGCATAGTTAATTCTGGAAGTAAATTAATTGGGTTATAATGATCATTTATGTATTATAAAAAGTGAGATTTCTAAATATAAAATATTAAAAATGGATCTCATAACCCCAATATTTTATTTTATTATTGTCATTTAATTCAAATTCTCCAAACAACTTCAAACAAATCAATTTTTTTCCTTTCGCTTTAATTATTATTTTATCATATTAAAAATCTATTCTCTGTGGATCGATCCCGGACTTACCGGGTTATTTTATTACTTCGACACTCTTATACTTGGGAGTAAGGAACCACTTTTAGAGCGTGTCAGTGTGTATACACTAAATCAAATCAAAAATGATATGTCATTGTGTGTCTCTACGTAGACGATATATTGATAATTGGTAGTAATCATGAGATGATTCAGTCTACCAAGAAAGTAATGACCAACAAATCTGATATGAAAGATTTAGGACTAGCTGATGTGATCTTATGAATTAAGATTTCCAGAACATCATAATGGTACATATTATCTTAGGCTCATTATGTTAAGAAGATACTTGAGAAATATAATAAATGAGATCTAAATGTGGCTAGAATCCTTGTGGACCTAATTATTCATTTATCAAAGAATATTGTCTCAAGTGTATCGCAATTAGAGTATTCGAGAATCATCGGAATTCTGATTTATCTCACAAATTACACACGACCCGATATCGCTCAAGATGAAAACAGACTTAGCAGATATACAAGTCATCCATGACATAACCATTGGAAAGCCATAGTAAGAGTTTTGAGGTATCTCAGAGAAACTTCAAAATATAGTCTGCATTATACAAGATATCATGTTGTTATAGAGGGATACAGCGATGCTAACTGGATATCTGATACAGTGGATTTCAAATCCACGAGTGGATTTATTTTCACACTTGGTGGTGCAGCCGTGTCATGGAAATCCTCGAGTGAAACGTGTATTGTCATGTCTGTTAGTGTCCTACACATGCCCAATGTCTCTAAACAATGATTTGTGTGTGAATTTATCAAGAAAGTTTGCGGAATAACTTACATTGATCGGTTGAGAATTTCAAAAATTCTTTGGATGTAGATGAAGCTCCAAGTTTTGTTGAGTGTTTCCAACACTTGGGTGAGTTTCCCTAACACCTCATTCAACTCCTTTAAGTGCTAGTTTGCTTGAATTTTGCAACAAAATTCGATTGGAGAGAAGAGAGGCTCACAACAATGGTAGGTTTTTGGAGGAAAGAGGGAGATGTGAATAGTGAATTTTTGTTTTCCAAAACAATTAACTTCTCATCACTTGGTAGGTGTGTTAATAAATGCTTTGCATTTATTAAGCCCAACTACTCACATCACATGTCAAAATGTTGATGTAAGTAAAGTGGGTCACACCACTTTAAATTCAAAATTTAGTTGGCTTACAAAACACACTTTGGGCCCAGGTTCGTTTAATCTGATTAAACGAATTTTCCGTCGCGATGTAATTAAATCCAATTTAATTAAATAATAATGCCTAGAAAAATTATTACGAAAGTCGCTTACGAATTCATTCCAAATTAATTCTTTTGCCCGAATTAAAATCCAATTTTAATTTCGCATTGAAATCCGATTTCAATTAATATATCCAATATATTATTTAATCGATTAATTCCAAATTAATCGCGTTCTCTCTTCTAGACGAATTTAATCACAGATAAATTCTTACCGTAATTAATCCCAGATTAATTTTCTCTCTCATAATTAATCCCAAATTAATTCTATTCGAGTCAAATGTCATTGGTGAATCTTTGGGAAGCGACCCAAGAGATCCCTGGATATGTTGGCAGTAAATACGGTTGTCGGACTATCCGACACGTGCTTACCACGTACCACGTTCTCACCGATTTAGAAGACATGGTTGGCTTCTAGCAAAGCACCATGCCCACTCAATTCTCCAGAAATATTCAACGAAGAATATATAATCTATATCAGGTATAGTATACAATGTATTGCATAATACGATCGAGTATCGGATGTCACATGTTAGGCCTAGGGCTGGAATTGTGTCTGCCCCGTACGAAGCATATATCGGATCACTAGCAACTAGTCTCTGTAATCGGATAATCATGACCTAGTCATACTATCTCGATAGCTGTAGCATTTAAGAGTACTAGTTTCGTATCGTGCGTGATCATCATCTCCATTTGACTGAAGTGATACTCCCATATTGACATCACACCCAATACATTATGATTCTCAGTAAACCCAGAAGAGGCGTACACAGAACATGTTAAAGCTCCGGACGACCAAAACCAAAGCGTACTGATTGTCGCAAGTATTAACGATGCAAGTCTCAGGTTAACGAGTCAACCTTTGCCACGTGTCATGCCACGTCATCATCAGCCAATCACACCGTGACACGTGTCGCAATCCTACGGTGCCGACAATTGATCTCAGCCGCCTTGCCACGTCAGCGCCACGTCATCACCACGTCAGCATAATAATTGAGCTCTTAGCCGCCTCGCCACGTGTCTCCTTATCCTCTTATCTGAATCACCACGTGTCAAGCCGAGAACATGCCACGACTCACTGTTCCAGCGTCGCGCCGCCAGGAGCTTATCCGCGCCTATAAATTGAGCTCGAGATTTCAGATTTTGTTGTACCATTCTCTCATATTTCTTTGATGTAAATAGGGAGTTCTTCTCTCTCTAAGTTTCGTTTTAATTTTTAGTTTTTAGTTTTGTAATAATTTAATTACGTTTTGTAATAATAGTAATTTACTTTCTTACTTTTTACAGTTTTTACTATTCATCATGAGGAGGTAACTTCCCCAGCTAGGGTGAAAGGTAATTCTTTTACTAATGCTATTTAGATTAATCTACCTTAAAAATAATATATTCACTATTTAAAATTTGACTTAAAAAGGATACCGCTATATTGGTCGGTTGGTAATTTAATTTTAATCTGGTTTAAACATGACTAATCAAGGATACCGCCAGATTGGTCGGTTGGTAATTTAATTTTGGTTCCGCCTTTATGGCTGGTTATGGACAAATATTACCGCATTAATGGCTGGTTGGACTTAATTTGACTTAATCAGGATACCGCCAGATTGGTCGGTTGGTAATATTATCACAAGTTTATATATTATTTTATGGGAGATATCTAAATTAGTAGTAGTAAAAGTATTTCCTTTTACCTTAGCATTTATTTTATTGTAATTTACCTTTCAGTATTTACTTTACCGCAATTACTTTCAGCATTTTATGTCTTTTATTTTACCAGCCCTAGATATGTGTCGTAACTAAATTAGTATCTGGGGTTGTGATGACTTTCAATATCACCGGTTTATAAGGGGTTAGATTATAGTTTGGGTAATATAAAGATTTATTTATTGAGTCTTAATCTTAATACTTTTTAATTAACTGGCCATTAATTAAATTGACTAGGTAAACTTAAAATGAACTAGAGATAGAGATTTTAAGTTTAAGACCTCAGACTCAATAGCCCACGATCTTCCTTGAGGATAGATAACCCTTTAATAAATTTCCTTACAGGATAGGAATATACCTGTCGGGCGGGGGTAGCCATAATTGGAACTTAATCTTAATGAATCTAGGTAATTTGGTTGACATAGACATATGGTTCAATTTGATTATACTAGGTATTTGTAATTGACCATCGGAAGAGGCTTTTACATAATTTAGTGTTCCAGGTTAATAAATCAATATTTTACCCACTATAAGATTACCACTTCATCTTTAAAATGATATTAAAAGAAATCACAACCCTAGATAGTTTTTAATATTGAATTTTCTTAAAATCTACTTTCGAACAATTTTATTTACTTGTCTTTAAATTTAGAATCGTCGTCATTTCAAATCAATTAAACAACCTGTTAGATACTAGTAATCATTTAACCTCATAAAATTAATAACTTAGGTATTAAGTCCTCGTGGGATCGATACTTTTTATACTACTTGAATGATACGTACGCTTGTGTTATATGTGTGTGTTTACGTCGGTCAGGGTGGTCTTGACAATACCTTGTACATTTTGTACTAAGGCATGTCTTCTGCAAAGATTCTCTGGGAATCTCTCGAGAAGAAATACAAAACCGAGGATGCCGGACAAAAAAAATTTGTCGTGAGTAGAATGATGTCTCAGTTGGGTGAACTGCAGTTGATCATTCATACTGGATGAAGGAATGAAACTCTGTGAGACGTTTCAAGTTGCCACCATAACTGAAAAGTTGCCTCCATCATGGAAGAACTTCAGGAGCTATCTGAAACACTAAAAGAAGCAGATGAGCCTTGAAGACCTTAGAGTTCGGTTGAGAATCGAACAAGACAACATGATGTCCGAGAAGGCCAACTACAAGACTTTGGATTCTAAGGCCAACATCATTGAGGGTGTAAAGGGTAGCAAGAAGAGAAACAGTGGAGCTGATTCTTCCCAAGCGAACAAGAAGTTCAAGGGAAAGTGCTACAATTGTGAAAATAGCGGTCATATGACAAAGGACTGTAGAAACAAGAAATCTCAGGACAATGGCAAGAAAAATGAGCCTATGTCGCTGAAGATGAGCAGTTAACTGATGAGATTTCAGAAATGAACCTCTCAGCAGTGGTAACTGAAGCCAACTTGGTTGGGAATCCGAGAGAATGAAGGGTAAACATTGGGGCTACTCGTCATATCTATGCAGATAGCAAGATGCTTTCTTCGTATCAGAAGGTCGATGGTGGCGATCATCTGACAATGGGAAACTCGTCTACCTCTAGAATGATTAGACAAGGCACAGTGGTTCTGAAAATGATATCCAGAACGGAGCTTACATATAAGAATGTTTGCATGTTCCAGATATTTGGAAGAACTTGGTCTCGGGTTTGTATTTATTTCTGACAAGATTATATTGACCAAAAATGATATCTATGTAGTAAAAGGATACCTCGCTGAGGGCCTTTTCAATGACTATCAATTGTGCTGTTAATAAAGCTGAAACTTCTGCTTATATTATTGAGTCACAAAATGTATGGCATGGGAGGTTATGACATGTTCATTATGATACAATGCGTACATTAATTAACATGGACATTATACCTAAATTTGCATTGATAGCCAACATAAGTGTGAGGCATGTGTTGAAGCAAAAATACATAGAACATCATAGAACGAAGTTCTGAACCCTTGGAACTTGTACACACTGACTTGTGTGACATGAATATTGTGCAAACAAGAGGCGGTAAAAAGTACTTTGTCACTTTTATCGATGAAAGCACAAGATTTTGTTAAGTGTATTTGCTGAGGAGCAAAGCTGAAGCTATTGAGAGCTTTATACATTGAGAACGAAGTTGCAAATCAACTTGGCAAGGAAATCAAAAGAATCAGGAGTGATATCGGTGATGAATATGTTTCATCATTCGGTGAATATTGTTCTGTGCACGGAATTATTCATGAAACCTCTGCTCCTTATTCTCATCAACAAATGGGATTGTTGAGTGCAAAAACCGAACGTTGAAGGAAATGATGAATGCCATATTGACTAGTTCTGGTTTACCTCAGAACTTGTGGGGGGAAAGCCCTGTTTTCCGCGAACTACATTCTGAACAAGCTTCCTCATAGGAGATTGGACAAGACACCATATGAGTCGTGGAAAGGTTATGTACATTCCTACAAATATCTGAAATTGTGGGGGTGTCTTGCCAATTGCCAAGGTGATGGTTCCTAAACCTAAGAAGATGGAATAAGACCCAAAACTGTTAGATGTATATTCATCGGATATGCTTGCAACAGTAGTGCGTATCGATTCTTGGTACACAAGTATGAGATTTCTGACATCAATCTAAATGTGATGATTGAGTCAATGAATGCAATATTTTTTGAAGAGACATTTCCTTGTAAGGAGGGACAAAGAAGAGAGTCTCTCAAAAGATCTGTCGATATTGTCAAGGACATTGATCAAGTTGACCAAGAGTCAAATCCGATTTTCTGACATATTAGTTAGAAAATGAGCCTCAAAACTATAAAGAAGCAATGTCTTCTCCGGAGGCACCTCTGTGGAAAGAGGTTATTAACAGTGAGATTGATTCAATCATACGGAACCATACTTGGGAGTTGGTTGATCTTCCTCCAGGTCGTAAGCCACTGGGCTACAAATGGATATTCAAAAGGAAGATGAAAACAGATGGATCAATAGTTAAGTACAAGGCAAGACTTGTCATAAAATGTTATAGATAAAAAGAATGCTTTGTTTACTTTGACATCTATTCACCAGTGATTCATATCACATCGGTAAGAATGCTCATAGCCATAACAGCTATATTTGGTCTTGAAATACATCAAAAGGATGTAAAGACGTCATTCTTGAATGATGAATTGGATGAAGAGACTTACATGGAACAACCAGATGGGTTTAATGTTCCTGGATAAGAATAGAAGGTGTGCAAACTTGTAAAATCCTTGTACGGATTAAAACAAGAACCTAGACAATGACATGAGAATATTGACAAAGAGATATTGTCAAGTGGGTTTAAAACCGATGAGTGTGATAAGTGTATATACACCAAATCAACTCAAGAATGATATGCCATTGTATGTCTCTATGTAGACGATATGCTGATAATTGGTAATAATCATAAGTTGATTCAGTCTACCAAGAAAGTGTTATCCAGCAAATTTGATATGAAAGATTTGAGAGTAGCTAACTTAACTCTTCCCCTATCAAAGAATACTGGCTTAAGCATATCGCAAATAGAGTATTCAAGGATCATTGGAAGTCTGATGTATCTCACGAATTGCACACGAACTGATATCGCTCAAGGTGTGAACAGGCTTAGCAGATATACTAGCAATCCAGGACATAACCATTGGAAAGCCATAGTAAGATTTTTGAGGTATGGGAAACTTCAAAATATAGGCTACATTACGAGAGATATCCTGCTGTTCTAGAGGGATACATCGATGCTAACTGGATATTTGATATAGTAGATTCAAAATCTATGAGTAGATTTTCTTTCACACTTGGTAATGCAGCCGTGTCATGGAAATCCTCGAGGCAAACATATATTGCCCGGTCTACTATGAAATCAGAGTTCATAGCGTTAGACAAAATAGCGGAAGAAGCGGAATGGCTTTGAAACTTCCTGGAGGATATTCCTAGTTGGTTCAAATCGGTGCCAGCGATTAGCATACATTGTGAAAGCCAATCGGCCATTGGGAGAGCCCAAAATACAATGTATAATGATAAGTCTCAACATATACGTCGAAGACATAATACCATAGGTCAACTGCTCTCAAGTGGCATAATATCGATCGATTATGTTGAGTCAAATGAAACCTAGCGGATCCACTAACTAAAGGTTTACCTCGAAAGCAAGTTGAGAAGTCATCGAGGGGAATGGGCATGAAGCCTATAATCTAAGAATTGTCACTGTGGAAACTCAACCTAGCTGACTGGAGATCCCAAGATCTAGGTTCAAATAGGGACAACAAAAACTTTGTGCAATTCAAAACAAGCACTGAAGAGTTTGTACTCTTTCCCATTCCGATAATGACGCTGAGTGCTGTCTGTCATGGTTAGGATAAGCTAAGGCTTTTAATGATCACTATATTAAGAGATAAGTCCTAATGAGGGTAAAGACAGATTACCTCTTCATAATAGATCACATATTTCAAGTAAGAAGTGAGGCCGCTTCCATGGGAACTTTTAAAGGCGGGTTACCCTAAAGTACTTGATGAATCCAGGACCGTTGTTCAGGGCCGAAATGAACACAACCGTAGAACAGGAAATGGTCGAAGTAAAGCTGTGTGTTGGCAGTTGTCTTGGTTTACACCAACGACAGAACATTCAAGACTATGGGTCACTGGTTTGCCAAGTAAATCTGATTGTCATTCACTAGGAAAGGTTCAAGGCGAAAGCTACATATTTCGATGGAGCTTTAGTTCACAAAAACTCTCTCAAGTGTTTTCATGAATATTTGAAAAATTATGGGGGATTGTTGTAAATTCTTCAAATATTCAAATATTTTATGTTGGATGGAGGAGGGACATGTCCTTTGGATGGTACCCCTTAGGGACATGTCCTCCATTTGTGTGTAACATGGTCCTATGCTCAAGGGATGCATAGGAGGGGTGAAATCCTTTAGAGGGTTGCACTATAACCCAAAGAGTGTCATTGAGGCACCCTTCCATGCTTATAAAAGGAAGCCATTTTGTTCCTTTAAAGACATACAAATGAAATCTGAATTTCATCCTACAAGTGAGAGTCTTAATTGCTTTCTTCAGTCTGAGAGTATTCCATCATATTCCAAGTTCAAGATCTTGTTAAGGTGTGCCCCTTGGACAAGAGGAATCCGGGTTATCCTGGGAGAACATTAGCCACAAATCCGTAGAGCACCGAGACGGGGCTGATAAGTTCTTAAGGACAGAGATTTATCTCGACTCGGATCAAAGTTTTCATCAGGTTTTACTTATTCTCAAGTTTTAAGATTTTCTAGGGTTTATGCATATTAAATCTATTTTTCTGGTTTGATTTATTTGTTGCATGTTGATTTCTAATTTAATGACACTATATGTACAACATTATTCTCGTTTTTATCCCCTAAAGAAACCGACATTTCAATGAAACCAATTCATCAACATAATAATAATAATAATACTCTTCTGAGTCCCTGTTTCACCTCAGGCTCAGGCTAGGCTCAGTCAAAAACACATTTTTTGTTTGTCTATTTATTTGTTAGAAACTGGAAGCTCTTATCATGGGGATTGGGGGGACACTTTTTGTAAGGCGATTCAGTGGCAGCTTTAAACTGTGTGAGAAAATTAGAAAAGCAAATGAAAGTATATAATAATAAAGAAATGTGAAAAAGCAGCTGATCAAGACTAATCGAACACGAAAGCACAGCAGTATTGCACAGTGAAAAAGAGACACAAAGTGAGTGTGTTTTCTTTTTTGATTTCTATACATGACTGATCAAGTATAAGCGATCAGTCAATAACAATAGAAAAGCTTATGTCAGTATCGAATTTGAATTCCTTTGAGCCCCTCCTATTTTAAATTTCCAAATTATCCTTTTTTTTTTTTTTTTACAAAAGTCACTCCCCTAATATATATATATATATATATACACTTATTTAACACTACTTTAACACTACTTATATATATAAATATATATTAATTTAACACAACTTATATACTTATTTTTTTTATTAAAAATTATTTTGTGTTCATTTATTCATTTATTTTTGTAATTCTTTTTAATTTATTTAACAATACTTATGTATTATAAAAATATTCTCATGTATATTAGAAAAATATATATTTAAAAAAGAGTACAAATAACAACATAAAGATATGAATATTGATTTACGAAATTAAATAAGACAAACAACTTTTAATAAAGAAAATATAAAATCAGAATCAGAATCAACACTACTTTTAATAAAGTAAAAGTAGATATGGATACTGATTTACGAAAATACATAAGACAAACAACTTTTAATAAAGAAAAGAGTAATGATATACTTACTCACACTTTTACTCACACTTATCCAACTCTCTCACTGTAGCTACAGTGAGCTATAGTAATTCACTGTAACTACAATGAGAGAGTTGTGATAAGTGTGAATAAGAGTGTGAGTAAATTTATCATTTTTGTAAAGAAAATATAAAATCAGAATTAACACTACTTTTAATAAAATAATTTTTTTTAATAAGTAAAAGTATATATGGATACTGATTTACTTTTAATAAAGTAAAATCAGAATCAATACGACTTTTAATAAATAAATTTCTCTACTTTCAAAAAAAAAATTATATGTATAAAAAATATATTAGATTTATTAAACAAATAGATCATCAAAAAATTTATTTTATAAATTAAATTTTTTTGGTAAAATTATTATTATTTGTTATATAAGTAGTGTTAATTTAATTAAAAAATAATCAAAAAAATTAAATGAATAAATACGAAATTTGTAATATTTATTAACAAAAAAAAAAATTTAATATAATAAAGAAAAAAAAAAAAATTAATTAACAAAATAAAAATTATAAATAAAAATATTTAATTAATAAAATAAAAATATATATATATAATTATCTGAGATGAGGAAACTTGAGGGATTTAGTATTAAAAGGGGGGTCATTTTCGTAAATTTGGTAGGTGATAGAGGGGACAGGGGAGGGAGCTTGTCGGGGGGAGTAAAATTCGAGCCACAGTCCACAAATACTTTATATAGGATGCACTGAAGATGATAAGTTATAAAACAAATCTTAAAGTATAATTTAATGTTAAAAAGAAATTTCATATTTGAGCGTTAATGATGGAGAGTTTTAACGCTAGTAAAAAACACCACCCAAAGAAGCCATAAACAGAGGCGGAGGCAGGCTTTTATTACAGGGGTGGCTTAATTTTTTATTTTTTTATTTTTTTTTTATGTATTATTGATGTGCTAAATATTTTATTATTACTTTTTGAAAAAATTACAAGAAATTATGGGATCAACACTAGGACTTGGACATGATCAGCCCACTCTTGATTTTTTTTTTTTTTTTTTTTTTTTTTTTTTGAAATCGTTGGAAACCCCGCCACCAAACCACCCATTCTGGGCCGCGGCGCAGGTAAAGCCCACTCTTGATGCCGTCACTGACCATAACAAATTTGTTTACACTTATTTTGCGGTTCTATTATAACTCTTTTTCTTTACTTAGTTTATAATTTTTCATTTCAACCAAATGATATCATTGAGAGAAATATTATGTTTGGTTTACGATTTGTTAGAGAGAATGATTTGTCTTTTTTGATTTATTGATGAGATTCACTGCTTACTCTTATCAAAGTAGTAAGGAGAGGGCCCTGGTTCTAACATGTCCAAGGTTCGACTCCCCAACACTCCCTTATCGCCCCTCACTTAATTGATTCTGTAGATGTGGGGCCGGATGTAGTATCCCGGTTTGTAGCTTGGGGTGGGTCCGAAGGACCCTGCCAAGTAAGTTCCGGTACCAAAAAAAAAAGTATGATTTTTGGATACATCATATGAGTTGTAATTAGACAGCATATAATTTAGTGATATTCTCTATGTTGTTTCGGTTTTTTAATTTAAATGGAGAAGACATAAGTATTTTTATTTTATAAATTCTGAATAAGTTCATGTGATTATAAGAATGTAAACATATTCAAATTATTCATTCAGATTTTTATGAAATGTAAATATATAAAAATGGAGCATTCAGTAAGAAGTAAGAACCTATGGATATTACAAATAATTTGTTTTGTTACTGTGTCCTTACAAATGAATTTGAACAGCAGTAAATACAACACAGTTGTTACAATAAAATGACAGGACAACAGTAGACAGTGAACGTTAGGCACAGATCAGGAACGAAGGCAGTGGAAAGAATTCCGAGCTTGTTGATGCGGCAACAATCTCCTTAAAACAAATTCGTCCCCTACCGAAATGGTGCAGTAGAACGCGAGACGTTTGTTTCCCAGGATGCAACGGAAATAAGCGACAATGGGCACCACCAGAATCGTCTTCAAACGAACCAAGATGTATTCGAACTCTTTCAACAGAAAAACAGCAAAGCAAATTTTTGCTTCTAACTTCTCACTAATGAAAAACGAAAACAGTCCATTACTTAAAACAAATAAACAACACACAATTAAAACACATTAGTGGGAGACCTTTCATTTGAAGTAACCACTAAATTAATTGATATAGTTAATTTGAGTGTTATGGAACTTCAAAAGGCTTGGAAAAAATGAAGAGGCTTGCAAAAATTGGCTGGGCCGAGCCCGCACAATTTGGTCCGGCATTCGTGTACGCAGGACACGCGGGTGCACACGAGCCAAGCTTGATTCGGATTTGATTTGCACCCCCCCCCCCCCCCCCCCGCGCACGTAGAGAGAGCCTCTATCCTTACAACTCTTACCCATCTACATATGAGCAATCATATATAAGCATAATATTCCCTCCATAGCTTTCCCATATGGGACAAGCTTACTTTTCTTTATTTTCCAACACCAATGGGTGAACTTTGAGCAACAATTTCTCATTCACCCAAGCATCATTTTAAGCATATGAATATACCATTTCGAAGTACTCACGGAGGAGTATCCAAATCATTTAATAACAACCACTAACACGAAGTGGACCATGCTTAAAATTGAGCCTCAAAATGCTTACTTATAAGCAATTTTCCAACAATCCCCCACATGAATGAAATTGGCGAAAAATGTCGAATAAAATTATTTTATAAAACATTTTATTTTGACCTAGAAGAGTTCAACGGTTCAACACCTGCATAGGATAGGTAGGCCTCAGCCTTTGAACCTTCCCTTGTGAAAATATATCTCATTTACTGGCTGACAGTGGACGCGATGTCATTGAACTGTACTGCCGTTCATGTAAATGGAGAAAATTTATCACACAGATATTTAACCTAACACATCTGAGTTCTCATTATTATGTTCATTTTGGCCATGAACATCAACCTGGTTCTGCAAGAGTTTCTAAGAATTGAGCCCCGTACAATTCCCTTTGAAGCGGCCCCACTTCTCTCTCACATAGGTGATTTCTTATTTAAGAGCATCTCGTAATACTCTGCTCGGATTCCCGACGCATAAGAATCATTAAAAGCCTTTGCTTAACCTCAATCCATACAAGCATCACTGTTTCATTTCACCATAGGAATGGACTAGAGGGTAACCCCCCCCCAGTGAACCAATTATGTCTTTTACGAGTAGGTTGTCCCATTGAACCTAGATCTTGGGATCTCCAGTCAACAAGGTTGGGTTTTCCTTCGTAATAAACATTTATCTAATGGGGTTTAGTCCATTCCCCTCGATGATTTCACAACCAACTCTCTATTTAACCCTTTGGTTAGCGGATCCGCAATGTTATCCTTTGACTTTACATAGTCAATCGAAATAACTCCAGTAGAGAGTAATTGTCTAACGGTATTGTGTCTACGACGAATATGTCTAGACTTACCATTATACATATTGTTATGTGCCCTTCCAATTGCAGATTGACTATCGCAATGAATGCAAATTGCTGGCACTGGCTTAGGCCAACTTGGAATATCCTCTAGAAAATTTCGAAGCCATTCTGCTTCTTCAGCACACTTGTCTAATGCAATGAATTCTGATTCCATTGTAGATCTGGCTATCACAGTCTGTTTGGAGGATTTCCATGATATAGCTGCACCTGCTAGTGTAAACACATAGCCACTGGTAGACTTTGAGTCTTTCATGTCAGATATCCAATTAGCATCACTGTATCCTTCGACTACAGCTGGATATCTATGATAGTGCAACCCATAATTACGAGTAAAACGTAAGTACCTAAGTACTCTCACTATTGCTTTCCAGTGATCAACCCCTGGATTACTCGTATATCTGCTGAGCTTGTTTACTGTACAGGCTATATCAGGTCTTGTACAACTCGATAGATACATCAAACTCCCGATCACTCTAGAGTATTCTACTTGAGATATACCCTGTCCCCTATTCTTTGATAGGTGTAGACTCACATCTAAAGGAGTTCTAGCCACAGCAGAATCATCATTGTTAAATTTACCAAGAATCTTGTCCACATAGTGTGACTGATCAAGAATAAGTCCATCAGGACTTCTCGAGATCTTTATTCCCAGAATGACATCTGCTAAACCCATGTCTTTCATGTCAAACTTGGATTTCAGCATATTCTTGGTAGATTTCACCATTTTAACATTACTCCCGACAATCAATATGTCATCAACGTAGAGACATAAAATGACATAGCCAACTTCTGTCTCTCTGACATAAATGCATTTATCACACTCATTGATTTTGAAACCATTTGCTAACATGGTGTCATCAAATTTTTTATGCCACTGTTTTGGAGCTTGTTTTAATCCATACAAGGATTTAACCAACTTACAGACTTTCTTTTCTTGTCCTGGAGCTATAAAGCCTTCAGGTTGTTCCATGTAAATTTCTTCATCTAAATCTCCATTTAGAAAGGCTGTTTTCACATCCATCTGATGTACCTCAAGATTGCGCAGAGCTGCAATCGCTATTATCATCCTTATGGAATTTATTCTCGTTACAGGAGAATAAGTATCAAAGTAATCAAGACCTTCACGTTGTCTGTAACCTTTAATTACAAGTCTTGCTTTGTACTTATCAATTGATCCATCTGCCTTTATTTTCTTTTTGAAAATCCACTTGGACCCTAAAGGTTTACATCCTGGAGGAAGATCCACTAACTCCCAGGTGTGATTTTGTAAGATGGATTCAATTTCACTATTGATGGCATCCTTCCACAAAGCACCATCAGCTGACCTTACAGCTTCGTTATAGCTTTGAGGATCATTTTCTAGCAAAAATGTCAGAAAATCTGGACCAAATGATTTTTCGGTTCTAGCTCTTTTGCTACGTCTTGGTTCAAGTTCAACAACTTGTTGATCCTCTGGAACATTTATTTGTTCTCGGTCCTGACTATCTTCAATAATAGTCTCATGTACCCGTTTGTGTACATTTGAATTCGAATTAGTTTTACAAGGAAAAACGTATTCGAAAAAGGATGCATTCCTCGACTCCATTATCGTATTCTTGTGAATATCTGGTATATTAGACTCATGCACAAGAAATCGATAAGCATTACTGTTATGTGCATATCCTATGAAAATACAATCAACAGTTTTTGGTCCTATCTTCACCTTTTTAGGTGGAGGAATAACTACCTTGGCAAGACACCCCCACACTCGTAGAAATTTGTAGGAAGGTACTCTTCCTTTCCACATCTCATAAGGAGTTTTCCATGCATCTTTCCGTGGTACCTTATTTAAAAGGTAATTAGCTGATAAAACAGCTTCTCCCCACATATTCTGAGGTAAGCCAGAGCTGATTAACATAGCGTTCATCATCTCTTTCAAGGTACGATTCTTCCGTTCTGCAATCCCATTGGATTGGGTGAATAAGGAGCTGTGGTTTGATGTATGATTCCATTTTGTTCACAAAGTGATTCAAAAGGGAAAACATACTCACCACCACGATCACTTCTCAACTCCTTAATTCTTTTGTTCAGTTGATTCTCAACTTCATTCTTATAGAGAACAAATTTCTCTATAGCTTCGTCCTTGCTTTTCATCAAATACACATAGCAAAATCTAGTGCAATCATCAATAAAGGTAATAAAATATTTATTACCGCCTCTCGATTGTATTGAATTAAAATCACATACATCGGTATGAATAAGATCAAGTGGTTCAGAGTTTCTTTCAATACTATGAAAATGATCTGGTTAGTTTTGCCTCAACACAAGTATCACACTTATGTTTGTTATCAATTTTAAAATTTGGAATGTGGTTCATGTTAATTAATTTCCGTAATGAATTAAAATTAACATGTCCTAATCTACCATGCCATAGATTAGAGTACTCAACAATATAAGCAGAAGAACTAGCTTTATTGATATTCTTAGGTTTAACAACCATTACATTGAGCTTAAAGAGCCCATCAGTTACATACCCTTTTCCCACATACATCCCATTTTTAGTTAAAACTACTTTATCAGACTCGAACACCACCATCCGAATCCATGCTTGTTCAGAAGCGATCCAGACACAAGATTCTTCCGTATTTCTGGTACATACAGAACGTTGTTCAAAGTCAACTCTTTCCCAGAGGTCATCTTCAGAATCACCTTGCCTTGACCTTCAATCTCAGATGTTGCTGAATTTCCCATGTATAATTTTTCCCCATTACCAGTAGGCTCAAATGAAGAAAACATGCTCTTGTCCGAGCACACATGTCGAGTGGCACCAGTATCAATCCACCACTCTTTTGGGTTAGAACCCACCAGATTCACCTCAGAAACCACAGCTGAAAGGTTAATGTCTGAAACATCTTGAGTCATATTTTCCATCACATTAGCCTCTTGATTCTTTTTCTTCTTCGGCAGTCTGCACTCAGAAGACTTGTGACCCATTTTGTCACAGTTGAAGCATCTTCCTTGAAATTTGGATTTCTTGGAAACTCCTCCTTTAGGGCCCATCTTTGACCCTTTGTTTTTAGGGTTCTTGTTCTTATGGCCATGTTCAACAACATTTGCTTTGGCCTCATGAGTTATTCCTCTCTTGTCAGATACTCTGTAATCTTCCTCAATTCTAAGCTTAAGAACCAAGTCTTCAATGCTCATTTCTTTTCTTTTCGCTTATGCTTTAAATAATTCTTGAAATCTTTCCATCCAGGTGGTAGTTTTTCAATTATCGAGGCTACTTGGAATGTTTCACTTAAAACCATCCCCTCAGCATGAATTTCTGCTAGAATAATTTGCAATTCTTGTACTTGACTTAACACAGTTTTGGAATCAATCATCTTAAAATCTAGGAAACGGCCTACGACAAATTTCTTAGTACCGGCATCCTCAGTTTTATATTTTCGGTCTAAAGATTCCCAAAGCCCTTTTGCTGTTTTCATCCCGGCATACACACTGTACAAGGAATCACTCAGCCCATTTAGCACATAATTCCTACAAGGAATTCAGAATGTTTCCAAGCATCGATTGCACTGATAACTTGGATATCAATCTCACCCACTCCACGGGTCAGGAGCATCTTCCTTTAGAAACCTCGCAAGGTTCAATGTGGTCAAGTAGAAAAACATTTTCTGTTGCCACCGTTTAAAATTCTGTCCACTGAATTTTTCAGGTTTTTCTGCAGCAGGATTGACATGGCTCACATGTCCAACAGTTGTCTAGCCACAGAGGCAGTGACACCTTGGCTAGCCACAGCGGCGCTGCCATATTAAGCCCAGAGGCTGAAGCAAGTTGGCCAGCCGAGGAGGCTGCCACTGCACTTTGGCCAGCCACGGGGGCTGCCACAATATTTTGGCCAGCCGAGGAGGCTGCCATATTCGGATCTACTGTGTTTGGACTGTTTTCCATATCCACAGAGTCGAATTTGTTTTAAGACTATTACAAATAATTTGTTTTGTTACTGTGTCCTTACAAATTCGTCCCCTAACCGACAATGGTGCAATAGAACGCGAGACTTTTGCTTCTATAGCTTCTCACTAATGAAAAACGAAAAGTCCTTACTTAAAACAAATTGATATAGTTAATTGGAGTGTTAGGGATTTCAAGGCTTGGAAAAAATGAAGAGCTTGCAAAAAATTTGGCTGGGCCGAGCCCGCACCATTTTGGTCCGCATTCGTGTACGCAGGACACGCGGGTGCACACGAGCCAAGCTTGATTCGGATTTGATTTGCACCCCCCCCCCCCCCCCCCCCCCCCCCCGCGCACGTAGAGAGAGCCTCTATCCTTACAACTCTTACCCATCTACATATGAGCAATCATATATAAGCATAATATTCCCTCCATAGCTTTCCCATATGGGACAAGCTTACTTTTCTTTATTTTCCAACACCAATGGGTGAACTTTGAGCAACAATTTCTCATTCACCCAAGCATCATTTTAAGCATATGAATATACCATTTCGAAGTACTCACGGAGGAGTATCCGAATCATTTAATAACAACCACTAACACGAAGTGGACCATGCTTAAAATTGAGCCTCAAAATGCTTACTTATAAGCAATTTTCCAACAATGGAAACTTACAAATATACACTCATTGTAATTTCATCTAAAAAAATTTGGGTCCTTTCACCACGCGTTCATTTCACAACAATCAATGGTGGCAACTGCAAATTAGGCGTGCGTTAACGTATAGGGAAGTGTCGCCATGGGAACACATTGAAAATTTGTTCTGGCAAACAAATGAATTACCCACAATGGGCACCACCAGAATCGTCTTCAAACGAACCAAGATGTATTCGAACTTTTCAACAGAAAAACAGCAAAGCAAATTTTTGCTTCTAACTTCTCACTAATGAAAAACGAAAACAGTCCATTACTTTAAACAAAATAACACACCATTAAAACACAAACACATTAGTGGAGACCTTTCATTTGAAGTAACCACTAAATTAATTGATATAGTTAATTTGAGTGTTATGGAACTTCAAAAGGCTTGGAAAAAATGAAGAGGCTTGCAAAAATTGGCTGGGCCGAGCCCGCACAATTTGGTCCGGCATTCGTGTACGCAGGACACGCGGGTGCACACGAGCCAAGCTTGATTCGGATTTGATTTGCACCCCCCCCCCCCCCCCCCCCGCGCACGTAGAGAGAGCCTCTATCCTTACAACTCTTACCCATCTACATATGAGCAATCATATATAAGCATAATATTCCCTCCATAGCTTTCCCATATGGGACAAGCTTACTTTTCTTTATTTTCCAACACCAATGGGTGAACTTTGAGCAACAATTTCTCATTCACCACCCAAGTCATTTTAAGCATATGAATATACCATTTCGAAGTACTCACGGAGGAGTATCCGAATCATTTAATAACAACCACTAACACGAAGTGGACCATGCTTAAAATTGAGCCTCAAAATGCTTACTTATAAGCAATTTTCCAACAATGGAAACTACAAATATACACTCAATTGTAATTTCATCTAAAAAAATTTGGGTCCTTTCACCACGCGTTGCATTTCACAACAAATCAATGGTGGCAACTGGCAAATTAGGCGTGCGTTAACGTATAGTGGAAGTGTCGCCATGGGAACACATTGAAAATTTGTTCTGGCAAACAAATGAATTACCCACAATATAAATAGATATGAAATATATTGCGTTTTGGCAGAAAGCTCTTCACAAAAAATCCACTAAGAAAAAGTAACCACTTTTCCATAAATAGATATGATTCATGTCATGCCATGTACGTCATAATGAAGAATGATGTCTTTTACCACTGTAGTATGTAGGGGTGTGCATCGGTCGGTTTGGTCAGTTAATCCTTGATTTTTTAACCGAATCGAAATTATTTGGTTAAGTAAATGTTCAACCGATTTAACCATATAATGACACATAACCATATACCAACTTCACCATTATTTTTCGATCGGTTTTGTTAATTCTGTTATTAACCAGTCCAGAATCTCCACAAATAACAATTCACATTAACACATTAATATAAATTTAAATTCATCAAAAAGACAAACATATATGTATTTATCAACAGAAGAGAAATTTAAATTCATCAAAAATCAGTTTACAACTGCACTCATTAGAGGCAGAAGGTAAAAATTTTAATTTCGTTTTAATTAAAAATATATATATAATCAAATTATGATTTGTAATCAGTTAATTGGTTTATTTGGTTATACAAATTTCATAATCTTAACCAAATCGAAAAACCAAAAAAGTTAAAAATCTTAATCGAAAAAATCGATTTAATCATAATAATCGAACAATTATAAAAAAAATTTGGTCGGAACGGTTCGATTAACCGATTAATGCACACTCCTAATTGCATTGTTGAATACGCATGTCAAAAGAATCAGGCACGCATCCCCCATTTGTTATATTCCCAGTGTAAACCCCAAAATGTGCAAAAATGTAGCTATGTTACAGATTGATGAGGTGGGATAAATTCAAGTGAAAGAGGTTTAATGCCATGCTTCAAGTCTTCACTGCATGTATAGCTTTCTTTCTCGCTAATAATTAATATTTGATCAATGGGTAATGATTTTGAAGTGGCATGTTTACTTTTTCTGTACAGAAGAACCAATGATTAATTTTGTAAATAATTTTCCAAATAGATCCACATATGATAATTGGAAAGTAAAAGAAGCTCGAAATGGGCGTGGTAAGAGGGAAACAATGAAGCAGTATAGGCTGTTCCTCTGACGATTTTGAACTCCAAGGCTCTATTTTAATCAATTTACTTTTTCCTGGGCCGAGATTCAAGGCTTCTTTATGGGCCTTTTTTCAATAAGAGATTGAGTAGAAAAGGCTTCATTACGGTGGCAATTTAGGTTAGGATTTGTTTATTTATTCGATTCGATTCACTTTAAAGTGAATGAGAGTTTTAAAAAATGGATTCGTTTAATAAATGGGTCAATTCGATTCGATTCGTTTATTAAACGAATCGAATACGAATTTAAGCTCATTAATTCGTTTAGGATTCGTTTTATTATTTTCTTTTTACTAGTTATTGTTATTTTTCCATTAAAATTCGAGAAATTATGACTAATTATCATAGAAAAAATAATATTGTCGATATTTGGGGAAATATTTTTAGTAAATATATAAATTACATATTTCATATGTATATATTTATGAAGGATTAATGTAAATAAATTATGGTAATTATATTATTGAAGAATATAATGACTAAACGGATATTCTTATTCGATTTGTTTAATAAACGAATTGAATAAAAATTCATTACATTTTGATTCGATTCGTTTAGGATTCGATACAAATTCGATTCGTTGATTCATTTTGCCACCTCTACTCTTCATTCATCATCTCTTAGTGATTTAGCAGAGCCTCCACTTTTGCATTATACACACAAGATATGAGTTTTTCGTCGTTGAATGCATGCGATTTTAAGAAGGATATAAATTTAAAAAAATATTTGCTTTTTTGTTTTGCATTAATAATTCTGGCAATTAAAATGTAGATTACATGACACCAAAATGTTGCTTGGCACAATGCTTGCCAGTGCATAAAATATTTTTTAATTGTAAAAGAAGCAAAAAAAAAAAAAAAAAAAAAAAAAAAAAAAAAAAAAAGTTGTCCATGTGTGTTGGGCTTGGGCCTGACTCTCCATCACGAGAGATATAATGAGATATAGGACAATATAAAGAGGCACAGTAAGAGAACGACAGTCGTTTTCCGAGTACGCACCGTTTTAAATAAGGTCCATAATTGCAATCAAGTGGGTGTATTCAGCAATGTTCACCGTTTTAGGATACGACATTTCAAGCAGCCCATTTTTAATGCACCTCTTTGACTTTCTAACTAGGCTTGACACTTTGACTCCAGCTCAGCAGTTGGCTTTGTGTAATTTTGATAATTAGGGGTTAAGTTAAGATAAAATGTGCCGCTAAATTGTCTTGATCAACAGTCAACACTTATTTTTTGTTAGGTTTCGGCGAGATTCTTCATAATCATATCGTTGCATCTACAGCTAGACTGGACACGTGTCAATAATGTACAACTCTTACTCTGAGATTTTGTCAATCTAATCTTGTTAATCAATCATTTTAATAGCGGATATGCCTTATGGTTTTGCTAAGTACATTCCAATTACACCCATGTACTCATGATTGACGGATCATGATTATCTCATTGGGTATGGGGTTTCTTTCACAAAACAACTCATTTGTCAATCGTTATGGATCCCCACACAAATTCAATTTTATCATGTCTATATTTTTACAGGCTACTATTATGATATCCAATGATATCAAATATCATTGGGTATAAACATATTATTTTGACTACTAAATATGCAAATTCTATTAATAAACATGAAATTTTTGAAAATATGAAACTAGTTTCATATTTATTGATAGAGTTTGCATGTTTAATGGTTTAAATTGCATGTTCAATGATCAAAATAACATATTTATATCCAATGATATTTGATGTCATTGGGGTACCATAGATGTGTTCATTTTTGCCTAACTATTGAGTTTTGGAGTTGGTGCGTAGATTATTCTCACTTATAGGCATGGCAAGCAGACCCGGACCCGGTCCGGATCCGCATGGACCCAGACGATCCGGGTCCGGGATTAAAAAATCTGGACCTGGGTCTTAAAAATTAGGACCCGGCAAATCCGGATCCGGACCCGGGATCGCACGGGTCCGGCCCGGATAGACCCGGGTCCCAAAAAAATAATAAAAAATAAATATAATAAATTAAAATATAACGAAAAATATAAAATAATATGTATATATATATAATATAATAGAATATAATTAAAAAATATAAAAGAATTGAAATAAAACTAATAAAATTGACAAAATCCAAATACAATTAAAAATTAAAAAAAATTAAAAAAATAAAAAAAATAAACCGGGTATCCAGATCCGGACCGGACACCGTGTATATTTACCCGGGTCCGGAACCGAACCCGGGCTAACGAAAATACTTTCGAATCCGGACCCGGATCCGACCGGACCCGAATTTTACCATCCCTACTTACTTCCACGTGAGATTGAGTTTATTTTAATGTGAAAAAACAAACAATAGCACATAATAAATCCAGGGCTTTGTAACATGCTAGCTAGCTCTTGGCCTCATTAAGTCTCAATCAAAGAATCAAAAGCCAATACCTTTGGGATGGGACTGATACCCTTTCATGCATTACATGATATTGATTATTGTTTAAGCTTAACTAAAATGGCCCAAAATAGACGCATTGTAATTCTGGGCACCCACAGTTTGAAGAAACATATCCAATAACGTTACTGTGCTGTGAATTGTTACATAAGAAATAAATTTGTATATGAACTGAATTATGTTAAATTTTTTATAATATTCTATTATACGTATATTTATAATAATGAATAATAACTATCAATTAGCATTTATTAAAAGTTAAGCAAAAAAATAAAACTTAATTCAGTACCAAATCCAAATTCATGATAAAGATTTGAAAGTTTATTGGTTCGTTATTTATGAGTAGCTAGTAGTAAGGATGACAATGGGGGCGAGTTCAGGGCAAATACCATGATCTTCAAACCCAAACCCAAATTATTAAGAAATCTCAAACCCGAAACTGCCTGAATGGGGAAGGGGTTGAAGTGATGATCGAGCCTTCACTTATTTTATTTTTTAATTTTCATTTTTACTTGAAAATCTTAGAATAAAACAATAGATTTTTATTTTTATTTTTATTTTTATTTTTTAAAAAAAATTAAAAATTTAATTCAAATTTAGATACTACTACTCAAATGTCAAATTTAAATCTAGACTCTAAACTAATTCGATACAAATTTTTAGATATTTTAGGTTTCCGAACCGGCTCCAATTAAGACCAGTCTCAGAGAATCCCAAACAATGGGGATTTTGGCGATCCCAAACTAGCAGCGCTGGTTTTGTAATCTGATAAATAATTTGATCAATCAAAAAGTATTATTGGGTGGGGATTCTTCATAGCTTTGCAAGGGCAGCAGTTGTGAGCTACAGGTAGACTGGACAGATGTCAATAACCTACGACACTGATCCTCTGATTTTGTCAATCTAATATTGTTTATGAATGGATAACGAAGACTAGTGTTAGTTTATCATCAATCATTTTTATAGAAGATTTGGATGTGCAATTAAAGTACATTTCTATTAGGCCATGCATGTACTTATGATTGGCATTTATGTTCGTTGAATTTATATATATATATATTATATATATATATATATATATATTATATATATATATATATATATATATATATTCAACAAAGGATAGTTAATATAAAATATTCTATAAATAACATAAATACATATTTGTTTGATTATTGTTTTATGCTAACGTATTGGGGATCAACCTGCTCGGACTGGTCAAAGAGTTGGGACCAGTGCTCCCCGTGAGGACTAGGGGGCACCACCCCCGAAAGGGAAATGAAAAGTTAGTTGAAATAACTGATTTCGTGCAAAAAAAAAAAAACATTGTGCCTTCCATTGTCACAACAATGAATATTCATTCATAAAGATGCATTTTAACTAGTATTGTCGCGACAATGGTTACTCATTGGCATGTCAATGAGATGCTAATGCAAAAAGGGCTTTCTGACTTATAGTGTCGCGTCAATAAGTAACTCATTGTCACAGTAATGAGAAGCTCGTGCATATTATCGCGACAATGACTTTTCACTGACACGATAATTGGATGCTTTTACAGAAAAACATGACAAAAAAATATGACTTTTGGAGGCAAATCTCGATTGTCTATATATATGGCACGAAAGTTGGTCATTTTAGATAACAATTTTCATATTATAGTTCTCAATTAGAGATTCAACAAAGTATTGTGTTGCATCTCTATGTTTTATTATATCATAAAGTGAATTTACTTGCAACCCTTACAACATAAAGTGAGGGCAAATATTACTCTAAGAAAGTGTCATACACGCCTCAAAACTAGATTTCCCACTATAATATAATAATTAAGTTTATACTGCTGGAAAATACTCGGGTTGCTATCTACTCACACTCAAATAGACACTTCATTACTCCATGATATCATTTTTTTAAATAGTAAAAACCTAGCTCTGATACTAGATACTTGGGTTGCTCTTTAGAGACACTCGAATAAACACTCTATTACTCCATGAAATACTCGGGTTGCTTTCTGTAACTCCAACCACCCTACAAAATGGCAAAGCAGAACACCTGACCTAATGCTTAAACTCGGGTGAACTAAATTCTACTGTAGAGACCGACAAATACTCAGATCTACCAGTTCACTAAGGGTGACCTTCATGCTACTTTATGATTCACAAGATCCTCAATAGAGGCGAGTGTAAAGCATACTCGTAGGTATGTGGTAAATGGGAAGTTGGACTAGTAGAGTTCTGGTGTATAAGATGAAGGAATGAATGGTGAACGCCTATCTGCTTCCATTCTTGCTAACTCGACTTTTAATCTCATGATCTCTGCTTTCTTATGGCAAAATTCAGGGCCATAATACCTTTGAGAAATTATTTCTCTTAGGTATTGGTTCAATTGAGCAACCTTATCATGTGTCTTTTCATATAGATGATGAAGCTGAGAGGCTAAAGACTCCACCCTTGTATTTGTAGTGTGTACATATTTTACCACCCGGTCCATCTTTGTCTCAATGGTGTAAAGAACAATGTTATGTGCCCTGCCATTCTATGTTTTCCAGTCGAGAACTGCTTCATGTTGTCTAGGTTCCTCTAGCTGTCTACTAGTTATAATCGTTGTCGGCTGAACATATGGCTTGGGGGTTATTATGGAATGTGGATTAGTTATCTTTTCAATAGTGTAGACACTGTATTTTTATGCATAGCCTGATGATGAGTCTCTTATAAGGACACATCTGAAGAGTTTAGGAAAGTTGTAAAGTTTAATGCTGGAAGTGAAAGAAATCTCGGAAGATAAAAAAGAATAGATGGAGTTCTGGTCGGACATTATATATGTCTGGCCGGACATAAGACCAATATATCCTGTCGGATATGCGTCGGATATCCACTTTTATAGAAGTATTCTATCTCTTTCCTTCTCAACCAATTTTCATAAAACCTCACTTTCCTTCTCAACTAATTTCCTTAACATATTGGATCATTTCTGTATGGGCCAAATTTGGGCCAAGGGCAAAACCATCTTTTCACTTCAAACCCAGCACCAAACAAAGCCCAAAGATAGTGGCCCGACCCAGAAAATTTTACATTATTAAACTAAGACAAAACCACAAGCTTAAGGACAAACCACTTTTTCAACAATATCAACTTCATATGCAAATTATTTCCCCTCGCCGAAAGCAGAAACATTAAGCACGTTACCGGCCCCTCTTTTCTAATTACAGCTAAAAAGCCAGCTTAAAAGGTGATATCATTGATCCGATAAATAGAAACATAATTCAGAACTTATTCATTCAAATATGAGCCTTCATACTTGAGCTTTTTATGCTTCTCACTCCTTAAACACTAGCCACCGCCCTTACGGCAGTCAATAGAAGTCAAGGTAATTTCCGACCTTGTTCTTCTATTATACACAGCTTGTCTCCATACTGACTTGAGCATCGGAGTGTATATGGCACCCACCACACTGATGGGCAGTACTCCCCGCTCACTCTACCTTTGTTTTACAGGATCGCTAGTGCCCCCAACTTACAAATTCTCGATTGTGGACCTCGGGCGAAATCAGCATCCACAGTTTCCATGTACCATATGAAAACGGACTTGCGCGGTCCTATTTCTTTTTATTATTACTAATGTGCATGAGCCTGCATTTCTGGTTACGTGGCATATCCGGCCTATTTTCATGTAAGTCCGACTAGACATTACTCACCATCTGCTTGCTATAAAAACATTCGGTCGGGTCTCAACGAGACAAGGCCAATGAGATAGACTCATATATTTATTGGTTACGTATCATTTTATTTTGAGACATGTATTTATTTTAATCATATTATTCCTTTTATTTTTATTTACTGCCTGTGTATTCTGTTTTACAAGTTGCTAATGTATGATAAAAGTATTATAAGGCATGCAGATCCTCCTTTAAGTCTAAATATCATACTGGCATCAGTAAATGACCATTTCAAACCCAAACAGGCTTAAGGACGGGCCATACGAGGGGTGTAGTGCGGCCTTAAATCATTTCAAGTGTCTTATACTAGGTGGCGACTCATTTATTCTCATGTTAATCCCTTGTAGGCTATTCATACTCTCTACGGGCTGCGAGCCCAACTGTGTCATGATCACCGATGTCATAGGTATATCGATCAACCCCGATTCGATCTTACAAATATGAGAGAATTTTTTCTGGTAGGCTAACTTTGACAGTGTAAATATCATGCACGGTTGTGCTGTTGGGATAGATTGGAAAGTCTTTTGTTCTCATCTGTAAGCTTGTGCACAACTGGACTGCTTTGGTTATTTAAGCAAAAACTTTTATTTCAGAATTTCCAACTCCCTACAGTAGATGGGCAAATGTTCTTCTTTATCAAGATCTCCTTACGTATGACAATCCATGGATTTGAATATGAGTCATGATCTCTTTGTGGCTTCTATTGTTTGCAAGGGTCTGGAATTTTCTTCATTCTTTTGCTTTTTCACCGCCAAACATCTTCTTCATCGCTTTCATTATATCTACAAAGACAATCTGGATCACACATATCTGGATCAACATCCCAGATGAAATGTTCGTCTATTTTGGCTGCGTAAATTGGCCACCCTTCATTGTCAAAATATTCAACATGGATCTTTTCTCTCTTAAACCTCCAGTGGAATCTGGAGAGATCATACAAGAGAAAGGAATCAAGGATTCTTCTGGATTCTTGAAGGTAGTTTTGAGAGAACCATCTGACTGTTTTTCAAAAACAACTATTGTGATTTGAATAGGCTGAGATTCTGAATGGAACTTCTCATAGTTTGTCAACCATTCAAGAGGCATTAGTTTTAATAGCTTTCTTTCTGGATCTGTCTTGGAATTTGCATGATCGTTGTTGTTCTGTCATTATCTGCAAAGATCATTAGAGCATTTGACTATTTCTGAGAAGTTGGCAAATGTAAGGCATGATTTTGAAGCTTGTATACCAACAAATGATGTAGGGTTGAAAATTTTGAAGTAGCAACTTGATATGCTTCTTGGATCTGGACCTGGATCTTCAAGGCTGTCGGCATATTTTGATCCTATAAGGGCAGGTTGAAGTTGGGGTAAAATGTCAGTAATACACTTCTAACGTGGAGAGTTGTTAAAATTGTTCCAATCACCACATGTTGGTAGTCTTTGAATCTAGAATCCAACAAAGCCATTGTAGCTGTAACAAGTAATCCTTTCCTCTCGTGGAGAGAGTAAAGATGATTCTAACTGAACCTAGTGAAGATGTGTATAACCTTCTCTTTTCTAGTTGAAGATAATCTCGTCTAGAATTTCTAAGGTAACATATTGCTCAGCTTTGGTAGCTTCAATGAAATACTGGTCTAATTTGGAAGACTAAACATACTCTTTAAGCGTAGGACGCCTAGTAAAGATGAGCTGACGAATACTACGAGTGTTGGAATTTGGTCTTTTATACAAATTATAAGGTTTACTAGATAGAAAAAAATAGTCATTAACTTGAGCACCTTCTAGAACATAAAAATATTCCACAATATTCTCTATCTTAAAAGAAATTCTTTTTGAACAAGAACGAGGTAAAGAAATATTAGAAGACAATCTAACAAGATCGCTAGAACTTGAAAAAGAATATAACTGTGTTAGAGAACTCTTGATGGGTTTAAACGGTTCTCTTATTAACACTCGGATAGACACTTCATTACTCCATGATACCACCTCTTTGAACATGCGCTAATACTAAAATACTTGGGTTACTCACTATAATTTCAACTGTTTTATTCACCAACACCGTCCTTATTTTCATCACCACCAAAACAACCAAAGTTTTTTCATATGACCCATGAGCTTTGGAAATAGTCACCACCGACATCCTCACCACTAAATAAACAACATACATAAACCGACACTCATTTTTACTCACAATTATCTACCTCTTACCATAATATTCCTTAAACACGACAAGTTCTAAACCCTCAGCCTCGAGCTTCCGTAGAAGATAGACCTACTACTTATTCGTAGTAACTTGTTGTTCAAAGTCTATAGCCTAATCCTAAAGAACATTCTGAGTCTTTTGAAATAAAAAGTGAATCTTTAACTTCTGTATCAGAATCAGGTGAAGAGATTGCAGATATTACCAACTTGCTTAGTGACTATAATGTTGAAGAAACATTTGAAGAAGTTCATTATACTTGTGCTACAAGTACTTAACAATCTCATCAGTCAATAAAATCATCCATACCAACTAACGGCTCATGGTTCATGTTTAATAATGTGACATTTTCATAATGGCAAGGCAAGTTACAAGAGATTGCAGCGTGGATAGATATACATATATTTCGACCAGGTGTTACATTAGTCACAGTACTTAAAAAGTTTTCATCCATAATGATTGGCTCTTTAAGAGAATGGTTTATAATCATTGGAGATTATAGGCATATGCAGTTTTACAAAGTTGAATCATTTGTAGTCGTCCTTGAAGCTATTCAGAGAGAATTTCTTAGAGAAATGACTTTTCTCCCGGATTAAGCGAGAAGAGAGTATTTTCAGTTGCGTTTATGTTCTTGGAAGATTAAGGATCCGAATAAACATTATCAATTGATGTTTAAGCACTATTAAAAGCTCAATAGGTGTAACGATCCAAATTTAAGGCATACTTATGTTGTCTCTCTTTCTGGAAGAACTGCATCCGGAAATACAAGGAATGATGATTGCAGTTAAACGGACAATCACTGATAGGACGTTTGGTGAAATTCATTGAATAACTTTGCCTGCTTTGGAATGCTTATGCGAGCAAAAGACATTTTCAAGGAGTTTATTAAATACAAATAGCCCATCAAGTCAACATGCAAAAAATCTCATTTTACTATCAAGTGTATTGATGATAAATACAACATGTGTACTTCAAAAAAGAAGTCTCACTACAAGATGTACAAAAAGAAAAACAAGAAGCTGAAAAAGCAATCTAAGCCACTTCAGTACTTTAGAGTTAGGGAGAAACATAGTAATCCAAAAGACAACATGTGTTTTATCTGCAAAAAGAATGGACACTTCTCAAAGGATTGCCCACATAATAAGAAGCAGATAGACAAGTTAGTTGAACGAATCCATTAAAGCACTCATATCGATTTTGATGATGCAGATGTTGAATCTTGGTTCTTAGAATAAGACCAGCTTGACCATGAAACTATCTTTGCTCTAGAAAATCATAATAATTCATATGATAGTTCAGATGAAAGTGCTGATGATTATGTTCCATTCCTAGCATTGCAACCATGTCAAGGCATATAACCAACAATCTTTGTTCCGCTAGTTCAGATTCAGATGCTTCTCTCTAAGTATGATAAGTCCATTACTGTTATTGGGTTTATGGACACATAAGCCTATAGGAATATGATGAATCACGCGGTCCTACCACAAGAAGTATGGACTAGACACATAGAATACTTCAAATCAGCAGATGGTGAAGTATTTAGAATAGATTTTATCCCTAAGAACCCTATTGGAATCCAATTCTTCTCAGAATGCATAGTTTGGACCAAAGTCCTTGGATCAAATCTACCAGATAAAGATTTATTAATTCGGTTCGATATCTACCAATAAGTGAAAAGGCTTCAAATATTTCTAGATGGTGTTCTGTTCAAAAGATTGACAAAGACATACACCACCATCTGGAAGTTGTTCTCATCAACAGAAGTCCAATCAGACTTTGAGTTTATCAAAAAAACATTATCTTCTTTTTGGTCAGATTCTCACCATGAATTCTCTCATCCATTGTCTGTATGGGAAAATGAAGATCTATTTATTAACATGCCCTTCAAGCTTAATGAGGATATCAATCCTACTAAGGCGTCTCATCCCTGGATGACACCTTCGGACCTTGCTTTGGCCTAAAGTGAATGCAATAAGTTGCTACAATAATGATTAATTGAGATCATAATTACAGATTGGGCTTGCTAAGCTTTTTATTTGGAAAAGCAGTTAAAGAACGTCAAAGGAAAAAAGAGATTGGTGATTGACTACAAGACTTTTAAGGTTTTTCTAAGAGATGACAAGTTCCTACTGCCAATATCAACTCATTATTTGTTTATATCTGAGAAGCCCATATCTTTTCAAAGTTTGATCTAAAAGTGAGTTTTTGGCAACTGGGTATAAACTCATAAAGTAGGCCCAAAATAACCTTTTGCATACCTAATGCCCATTACAAATGTAAAGTTATGTAATTTAGGCTCAAGGTAGCTCCATCACTATTCCAAAAGTCAATGAAAAAGATCTTCCAGCCCATCCTACACCATGCCATAATCTACATTGATGACATCTTACTTTTCTCAAAAGATATGAAATCCTATCATGATCTCCTTTTCCAGTTCAAAGATATCGTGAATAGATATGGGATCATGCTTTTAGAAAAGAAGAGCCAAATAAGACAACAATATATCATTTTTTTAGGCATGAAATTTGAAATAGAGGATATTGCCCTAGAAAGCACATTGCAAATGAACTCTTCATTTCCCTGAAGAAAACTTCTCCAATTATCGACTTAAGCAGTTTCTTAGGATATTTAATTATCTTAAAGTTCTTGCCACATGTCACCATCCACATCAATCAACTGTCAAAGATGCTAAAAAAGAATGCACCAGCATAGGGACCAACATATATGGAAGTAGTGCACCTACTGAAATAGGTCACCGAGGATTCGTCTGCTATAAAGATACTCACAGATGGACAATGTATCTTACATACAAATGCCAATAATGAATAATGAGGAGCAATACTTTTAGAGATAACATATGGAAAAGAATCTATGTGTGGTCACGCAAGCGGCCAATTCAATGAGTCAGAGAAGCACTACCATACTGTGTACAAAGAAACCTTACATGTAAAATATGGTATCAAATGTTTCGAATTCCATCTGGTCGGCCATCATTTCTTGGTCAGATTAAACAATTCATCTTTCCCCGGGATACTCGACTTTCAGAACAAGTCATTGGCAACAAAACAATTACTTCGCCTAAAAGAATGGTTTGCAAAGTATGAGTATTCAATCTAGCATATAAGAAGTGATCAGAATATGGTTCCATATTTACTATCAAGGCCTCATCAAATCCATTTGATAACTCAATTTACAAATATCTTTTTGATATACATGGCATCCTCGTCTTCTTCTCTTACTACAGCCAACATGCAATCTTTTCCTCTGACCAATCTTTCATTCTCCTTTTGAGATACAAATATTTGCTAGGAACCATATTTTCCACTACTTATCTCAGATCCAACATAAAAGGCATGAATCATTTGCCCAAACAAGGTTCTTCCCAAACGACCCTTTTGTTACAGGTTTATTCATAGATCCCAACAAAAGGTTTTTTGACTGAAGAATTATGGTACCTTTGGTGCCTTACAGTTCTTTACTCTTCCACCTTGAATTTCCTCTTACAAGCCATGAAAATCCATCTAGATGATGATAATAATCAAAACTCTCTCATCTGGACATTATTTGAATGACACAATGCACTCTTGTAGTGGATGGAATAACTTACATCTCTGTGTCAAAATAATCTCTGGTGGAAATATGAAGAAGAAACAATGTAATATACTTTTATATTCATAGTCTATAGACCTTATTTCCAATCTACATACCTTATTTCCAACATCCGGATAAAAAGTTATTCTGGGCTCAAGAACAGACTTACGAATGAAAAACTATTCATAACCCGTCAGTTTTTCTCAATGATGCATATCTAATGTGTGCTCTCAAATGATTTCTATGTGAAGTCAATCATTATCAGCCTCAGGTTCCAAATTTACAACACACCTTATTAGGTCAAGACATGCGTCAATCTTATTCCCTATGGGTCATAAGCAACCAAATGAGCCTAGTGGAAAAGTAATTAAACAATAGAAACCTAACTACACAGAACTTCTCTTTCAGGATATCTATGAGGATTTTGAACCTATGAATTAAAGCATCTTGTGAATTAGTCTGACAATCCAATTCGTCAAGAAGACACAAGTCATGAAGGCCATTATAAAGGAAAGTTTTGACACTACAACCTTTGTGGATCTATCGAATCAAATGATGTGGAATACGACTACTACAACCTCTCGCCATCATAAAATTTGATGTGATAAGCCCACTGTCTTTTGTCTGTTTGTGTGTAATCATTAGATTTCCTAGGTCCCGCACACATGATGTGTTTTGCTTTTGCTTTGTTAGTATCACATTATAAGAAAATTTGAGATTACCAATCGAATATTCAGTCGGTTCAAGATTACCGGTCAAAAATTGACCGAATGTCTTCAGTCGATGATAACTTACTAATTAAAATAGCATCGGTCGGTAACATACCGACCGACTATATTTTGATCTGTAAAATTATCGACCGAATAAATAAATAAATTTTACCGATAGAATTGTAATTCGATCGGTAAACTGACTGTATTTAAAAAAATTATGGGGCCTACACCATGGGCCCTAAAATACCGGCCATGGGTGGGCCCCACACTTGAGCCATAGTACCACCCAAGAGTGGGCCCAGACTATACTCACACAATCCACATTTAATTATACAAATTGATGTTATTGATGTGCCTTGAACCCTTGACTTCAAGATTGAATGTGCAGCATAGTTGCCACTAGGCTATGATATGTTTCTTGTTATAATATGTAAAGAATATGTGTGTGTGTGTGTGTGTGGTGTGTGTGGTGTGTGTGTGTGTGTGTGTGTGTGTGGTGTGTGGTGTGTGTGTGTGTGGTGTGTGGTGTGTGTGTGTGTGTGTGGTGTGTGTGTGTGTTGTGGTGTGTGTGTGTGTGTGTGTGTGGTGTGTGTGGTGTGTGTGTGTGTGTGTGAATATATATATAAAATGTGTGTGTATGTGTGAATATATAAGGTAAAATAATAATATTATATATATATATATATATATATATATATATTAATTTTTTTAAATTTTACCGACTAACCGTTATTCGATAGGTAAAATGAATATTTTTTTATTTTTTATATTTAATATTCTTTTAATGACCGAATGAATATTCAGTCACTATTTATTATCAATTATTGACCAAAATTTCAGTTGGTAATTGTTGACGGCATAAACTGGCGCCTGTTGGACAATTATGACCCATAGCGTCACTATTTGTACAGATCATTGTGTTGTTGTACAAATTAACTATTGACAAAGGAGATTGCACTCTTATCATTTGTGATTAGATCACCTAGATATATAAATGATAGGAGGTCCCTATGATTTGTTCCTGGATGGAGAATGATATGAGACAGTATCAGTCCACGTAGGATAAATCATTAAATATCCCTAGTCAGAGTATTATCGAGATTGTACATCGATAATGCGTAAAAGACTAGTATTACACGTGTGCGCGTTGTGAGGGCACAACGACATAGTTCTCGTATATTTGGGTAAGGATACTCATACAAGTGTAATAGGAGGTTGTGTTTTACCGATGGTACGGGAAACAGCTTCGCTCTGGATAGACCCCCTCAGAATTCCATTGGTAGTATGATTATGTGTCTATGGAAGTCCGAAATCAGGGTAGGTGTATTTGGTCTTAACCTGAGACTTGCACCGCTAATACTTACGACAATCAATATACTTTGGTTGCGGTCGTCCAGGGCTTTAACAGGTTCTGTGTACGCCAATACTGGGTATATTGAGAATCGTAGTGTGTTGGGTGTGATGTCAAGATGGAAGTGTCACTCCAGTCATACGGAGATGATGGTCACGTAGGATACAGGACTGGTTCTCTTAAATGCTGCAGCTATCGGGATAAAATGACAAGGTCAGGTTTATCCGATTATAGAGACTAGTCACCAGACATCCGACATGTGCTTCGTACGGGGCAGACACAATTCCAGCCCCAGGCCTAGCACGTGATCATCCGATACTAGATAGAAATACGCAATACTATGTATACTACGCCTGATATAGATCCTTTATTCCTGTAAGGATATTTCCGGAGAATTGGGTAAGCATGGCGCTTTGCTAGAGGCCAACCTTGTCTTGTAAATCGGTATAAACGTAGTACTTAGTACTTACGTGTGCGGATAGTCCGACGACCGAATTTACTGCCAACATATCCGAGGATCTCATGGGTCGCTTCCCAAAGATTCACCGATGACGTATGACTCGCACTCTTAATTAATCTAGGATTAATTAGAAGAGAGAGAAAATTAATCTGGGATTAATTACGGAGATATTTTATTTGGGATAAAATATCAATTAAAGAGAGATAACGATTAATTTGGAATTAATCGATAAATTAATATATTTGATATATTAAAAGAAATTAGATTTCGACGCGGAATTAAAATTAGATTTTAATTTGGGCGAACGAATTAATTTAGAATTAATTCGTTAGCGACATGAATAGTGATTTCGCTAGGCGTAATCATTTAATTACGACGCAACGGAAAATTCATTAATTTGGAATTAGCGAACCCGAGCCCGAGATTATTTGCGAGCGCATTCGCATTTCGAATTCGAATGCGGCACGCAAGTCAAATCAAGCGTCAAATCGCTAGTCGCATCTAGTGTCACTTCAAGCGTCAAATCACTTGTCACTTTGAGTGATGTGACTTGATAACTTGATGTGAGTTGATGTTTGAGTGTTTGACACTCAAGTGTGATGGTTGATGTGAGTTGTTGTATTAATTAAAAGGCTATTTACCTTTATTTGATATAGGTATTTGACTTTTAATTATTTTTGGTATTAGATACACATTTCATAATACAACACACACAACTTCTTCTCTATC